>WAAB01021384.1:26710-177970 GCA_013389865.1 Piaya cayana
TATTTCCAGGATGGGGCCAACAGCTAAACTTTGGAGAGTGGCTGCCCAAGAGAGGAGGTAGTGTGAGAAGAGAGGGTTGTGGTTGTGCGTTGGCTAATACCCAGCAAACCCCTTCCTTCCTCTCATCCCTGAGTTTCCATTATGTGCCGATGTAGATAGAATCATAGAATCACCAGGCTGGAAAAGACCCATTGGATCATCAAGTCCAACCATTCCTATCAAATACTGGGACCTAACTGCAATCAGCTCTCATTAATGCTCATTAAATTCATGGCACAAATCACTGCATTTTGGCTTGGGAGGGGACCTTTCTGCAGCTCTAGAGTTGGTTGCTGATGGTGCCATAAGTGCTGCAGGGGAGAACCTTGTGAGTATGGGCCAGATCCTGTCCTGGCTCCACTCACACAGCGGCACCTCATGAGGCCTCTCGTGCTCCAGGAATGGGTTTTGGGAGAGGCTAACAAAGCCTACAAAATGACCTGGAAAGCTGTCTGTGCATGTTAATTTAGTTTCTACTAACCCCCTTGCTCTTCCCATAGCAAGAGAGCCCGTGACCAATGCAAAACAGTGGGATTTGGATCACTTGCAAAAAGCAAAGAGTGGGTAGGACACAGGTGATGTTCGAGGCTTAGGTCTAATCTTAAGAAAAAAGGTTTTACCCACATACAAACTGCCACTGCTTTGATTTTTTTTTCTTTCTGTTTTCCTAATACACTGCTAGGTACGAGGGGCTGGACCATGCAATGCAGTGTGGCAACTATATTCAGGACCACGGTATAAACATCGGCTGCACGTTGCAAAATCTGAGCCAGGCAGAATATAAGGATCTGAGTGTTTGTGTCAATGGTTCAGCAGCAACCACTCTGCTACGACCGTTTTATGTCACTCTTCGCCTTCACAACCTAGGTAACACTGGCAGGAGAGCAGCAGGGCTCTGGGGACCCACACGGCCACCACACACACAGGGCTCATTTCTTGCACATGAGGGCTCAAACAAGCGTGCGCTCTTGTAGGTGGGTGGCTGTAATGTGTCTGGGTGGATTTTCCCACTGGAGAATAGACTGTAGAATCATAGAATCATACATCATAGTATGATGTATAACCCAATACATGAACTCACTCTTTGATATTGGCACTTACCATGGTGATGCATTTACACCGATGCATTTACCCACGCGTAAATGTCAGGGGGATAAGTAGGTGGTCCCCTGGTTAAGCCACTGGGTTAATAAGCAGGATTTCTGGATTCAATTAGTGATGCCATGTGCGGCTTTGGGCCTCTGACCTAAGCCAGAGCCTCTCTAGGGACGCAGAGTGTGTCAGGCCAACACTATTGCAGAGTCTCACTGCAGAGGCCAAGGCTGCCTTCACAGCCCAGCAAGGGCTCATCGGCTGCACTGCAAAGAGAACATGCTCCCCTCCCAGTGTTCCAAAACTCGTGCACCACAGCCTAGAGCAAGGACCTAGCCCAGCCCATGCATCAACTTAAGATAAACAACCCACCCTCCAGCCTCAGTGACATCCTGCTCCCACAGCACAGGGGCTGATAACAATGGAGCTCAGAAATCATAGAATCACCAGGTTGGAAAAGACCCATTGGATCATTGAGTCCAACCATTCCTATCAATCATGCCCCTCAGCGCCTCATCCACCCATCCCTTAAACACCTCCAGGGAAGGTGACTCAAACTCCTCCCTGGGAAGCCTGTTCCAGTGCTCAATGACCCTTTTCGTGAAAATTTTTTTCCTAATGTCCAGCCTGAACCTCCCCTGGCAGAACTTGAGGCCATTCCCTCCTGTCCTGTCCCCTGTCACTTGGGAGAAAAGGCCAGCTCCCTCCTCTCCACAACCTCCTTTCAGGTAGTTGTAGAGAGCAATGAGTTTTCCCATCAAGGGGAAAAAGGGGTAGAGGTTGGCAGTGATTAACTGAAGCCTTTCCCACCAGGAGCTGTTTGACTGCACCCCTTGACCTTCTCTCTTTTTGTTCCCTCCTCCAGCAAAACCCTTGCCCCCAAAACAGCTCGTGGTTTCCATGTCTGCATCGGAGGAGCTCCACGTGAACTGGAGCCCACCAGGTGGGAAAACACCACCCCAGTGCCTGGAGTACGAGGTTCAGCTGGCAGAAGATCAGGGGCAGGCCAAGGCTGCCTGGGCGGTAGGGAGAACGCACATGGTGCCACAGGGAGGGGAAGGGGTCAGGGAGCCCTGTCTGATGGCCAGCAGTGGAGGGACATGCCAGAAAATTAGTGTTTTCACTGAGCAGCCACCCTGTTTGGACTCTGCAGAGCCTTCAGGTGGTGCTGCCAATGGAAACCACTGACTGGCTGCTCCATTGCACATGTTCCCACTTAACACTCTGATCATCAGGTACAGCATTTGCTTTAGCAGTAACTTTAACAGTAACAAGTCCCAGCGTGAGTCTGAGCGATTCCTTTCTCAGGCCTCCTGCCTGTCACCTCAGAAAGTTGTCATTGTGGAAACTGAAAAGCTGTTGTGGTTTGTTTACCTGCCTACTCTAGCACAACTTGGTCCAATGAAATTGCAATTCTAATCTCTCTTAAATCGTGGTCTGGGACACAATGTGTCTTTTAGGTGTGGTGCGTTTTCCCTGTGCGTTATATAGGTGCAGTTTTGATAGCAAAAATGGCAAAACCTCCCCTAACAGGGGACATCTGAAGGCCATTTTTTCTTTAATTGCTATATTCTATACATGACTTCTTGTGTAAATGAAAGATTCCATAAACAGGCATAAATGGTGACATACATGATGCCCCCCGAACATAAGTATTTTCAGTAGATTCATCTCTATAATCATCCTCTTGGCATTAGCTGGTCCAAAACTATTATGAAATCATTTTAGACTGTGAAAAAACATAATCCAAGGGTTTGCAGAGCCTGGAGAGTATGTTCAGAAACATCAAGCCAATATAGAGAGCTACTGGTGATGGCGTGTTATTCCTTGACATTTGTTCTCTCTGTTTTGTTCCTCAGTCTGTGTCAACCCAAATGGAGACAGCTTTAACAATTTCCAGAGCAAATCAAAGCCACATTGCCTGTGTTCGTGTCAGGGGAAGAACGAATATTTTATGTGCTGATCAGGGCTTTTGGAGTGAATGGACGCAGGAGTGTTTCTCTGGTATGGAACCCGAAGTAACCAGCATTTCTTTTACATCTTTTATAAGACTGTTTGCAATAACTTGCTGATGGCTGCCACGAGCGCCCAGCATTAGAGGCAGGATACTGGTTTAGTGACACCCTGAACCTCCTCCAGCACAATCATTCCTACAGCTTTTTTTCTCCGGTGCAACTAGCAGGCACAACCCACAATATTAAGGATTCTGCACCAGAACCTTTCCCAGCTGCACGAGGACAGCTGTAATGGAGGATTGACTGCTTTGCAAGAGAGAGCATGTAGTACTAAGAGGCTCTCTGGTGACTGCTTTGTGAGAGTGAGCACATGGTACTCAAAAGTCTCTCTGCAGGGCATCCTCCTGGCTGCCCTGCACCACAAATCAGTTCTTTTGCACTCCATAGGTTCTCTACAGGGCTGTCTCAGTGTGCACTCGCTCTGCTGCAAGATGCAGAAGGCAGGGAAAAGGCACAGCAGTGGCTACATAGCATATATATACATACATATATACATACATGTATACATACATGTATATATATATATACACATATAAACGAACAAATGAATGCAGGATCTATGTCACCCTGAAGGAATATGGTACCTTATACGGTAACATATGCCTGGGAGTGAGAGAGAGAGAGGTAGGGAGATAAATGAATGAATGAATGAATGAACGAACAAATGAATGTTGGGTAACAAACCTGGGTGTTCTGAGTTTGCACCTGAGCCCCATTTTTGTAAGAAGTAATATGACCTGTTCAGGAAGGTAGCGTTTTCTTATTTGCTGTCATTTATCTTTGCAGTGTTCAGAAATGAGGACAAGCAGCTATTTATCCTCATACCAATCATTCTGAGTTTGTCAAGTAGCCTTATAATATTTATGTTGATTGGCCAGTGCAAGAAAAGGTAAGCACCAAGGCAGCCTGTTCGTTGTAATGTGCTCTTATGTGCATATCTCAGACTGCAGATATAAATGAAACAACATATTTCATACTAATAGACAAACATTACTAGGTGCTCTAAAATTGCACACCAAACAGTTTATTTTTCAGGAAACAACCTTGTAAGTGTGTCTGTTTCTGATATGAAATGCCACACAACAACCCATAAACTCACAGCAGAGACCCAAATCCTGCTCACGCGAGCCCAAATTGGTCTTGTTAAATGCAGCAAAGTTACTTGTGCACACAGCAGCATAAATAACTACCTTGACTAAACCACTCAGGCATCAGAGATTCGTACTGATTGTGTTAAAGAAATGTCATTTTTTGGGGGGCTAAGGCCTCATTCTCTTTGTGTTCCTGTCGCAGTTTTCTGTATTCATGTCAAAGATGGCATGCAGGGAAAGCAGATGCAGTGGAAGAATTTGCCTATACCCAAATTATTGGTACTGATGACATTTTCTTCAGGTTTGAAAGATCGTTTAGAGAGAACTGATCCCCTGGTACTGATAACTGTTATCTTTTCCTAATGGGTATATAGTGCAAGCAAGTGAGTAGCTTTTCTAATATGCCTTTTAAGGCATCACTGATGAGGGAGAGCTGGCTATAGAATTACCTTCATGTTGTTCTCAGAGATGTACTATTTAGGAGCTGAATTCATGGAGTCTGAGATGCACACTCTTCCATCTCCATTTTGTAATGGCCTTTCAACTGTTTCAGTTTGTGAAATTCAAACAAAGCCTCAGTGCTAGCAAGAAATCTATGGAAAGCAAATGCTTCCCATAATGCCACTGGGATGCCACAGTGTGGGATGGGGATGCTGTAGCATGTCCCCAGCTATTTCTCAGTTCTGGGAATAACAGCATATGCCCATTTCAGGTCCCCAGCAGGAAAGCCATTGCATTCATCGGTGGGATGCTAACTCTGCTTGCGACTGCTCGAGGGGTTGCTCCTAGAACATCATCCCCAGAACAGCCGATAAGCCCTGAGCCCACGTGGGTCTTCCCTACCTGCTGCCATTTCTGAGGCTGATTGTTGCAATTCAAGTTCTCGTTGGGCCTAGGAAAGCTTTGGAGGAGTTTCAAACTGACTTTGGAGCAAGCTGTTTCTCATAACAGGACAAAGGAAAAGGTGGCTGTGGAAATTGCCATGAATAAAGATAAGTCCTTTCTCTGTGGGCTCTGTTGTTTGTTTGGTTGTTTTTAAGGATCAGAAATCCATCAACAGGAGACACGCTGAAGAACGGCACTTCACACACAATTCTAGGTACAAACGGCTGCATTTAGCCACTGTACCATGACCTCGCTCTCTCTGTAGTCCTGAAATACTCAGCTGAGAGCATCTAAATGCTGAATGTGAGCTACTCGAGCTATTTATTTCATTAACTGATATGCCTTATCTGTTGCAAAGCTGAAGGGGGGGTCTTTAGAGAAACTTCTGTTATTAAAAGGCATGATCACAGCTACTGCAAAGGACAGATGATGCAGAGAAGTGAGGGTTATTCTGGCAAAGGCAGTGTGGGAACTTCTCTAGGAACTTCTCTGCTTGTATCAGAAGCACCCAAGATGACTCTCAACGCCATATATTCAAGCTGATAAAATTGCTGGCTGATTTTTAAGGAACATTCCTGGTAATGACAATACAAAGAATTAAAAAATCAGTACTAGATGAGACACTGTCCTGGGTTTTTTTTGTGGTCAAAGAACTAGCAAACTCAAACCTAGAAGTTTAGTGTGTTTCCATTTCATCTGAACAACCCAGAAAACATAATTTCTTGCAGAAGCATTTATTAAAAATGGGAATTTCGGTGAAGCTTGGAGAGAAAATCAAGTTTGTGTCAATCAGCTATGTAAAGAGCCTTGCTAATCCAATCAGGCACAAAACAACAGAGCAAGTGCTGTCTTACACATCCAACTGCAAAATTATTCAATCGCTATCAGCTGCTTCCACTGCTAAATGGGCAACAACCCAATGTTATTTGGGGAGTCACCAAAGGAGGAAAGCACCAGAAAAAAATGGTCTATGCACAGACTGGAACAGAAATTAATTTTCCTGGCTGTTGTTATTTTGATGAGACACAACCCCTGCCTTTACTGACTCCTGGGTCTCCTGGCCAGCCAGCATGGTTTGGCTTTAAGTTTACAAAATACCCATGAGCATGCAATGAGTATTGAAATACTGTGTTTTGCCTTGATGAATGCAGCATATTAGAATTGGAGAAGGGAGTTGGACTTGTAAAGCTCTGGCTGATCTAACAGAGAAGGTGAAAAGAACCATGAAAGGAAGCTGGAATAAAGCTGGCTTGGCCCAGAAGGAGACCATAGCCCCAGCTCAGTGAGACCTGGCCTGCAGACAACTCCAAAAAATGCTCATCAGAGCAATTCAAAGGTTCAAACAACAGGCCAGATACAGGAGGCTCAGAACAGCACTTCTTTCCCTGGTCAATGGGAGAGAGCAGCTCTTTGCTCCAAGCGCTCCTGGCAGCTGCAGAATCCTCTTCCTTCCCCCTCTGATCTCCCATAGGATTTTTGCAGTGACAAGCAGCACAGCCGTACACCCCTGCTGCCCCTGGCTTGCACAGCACAAATATTTTGCCCCAACTTGCTCTGGAGGCTGGAGGCTCTGCAGAGCAATGAGCCATCAGGGCAGGGCAGTCTCCATAAGGACAAGCCTAAATCTGTTCTGCTGGATCAGGATGACCAGAAGATGCTCAGCCAAGTCCCTTCTAGGATTTTTTTACTTTTAGGAACTAGGGGATTTGGGCACATCCAGAACTGGGTAGCATTTGGGTTACGAGTTTTCAGAACTGCCACCAGGGCATCAGTTACTGCACTAACAATAATTGTTAAAACCAGAAAAAGCACTAGAGAAAACTATTGGAAAGATTCCCATTGAGATTTTCGTTGCTGGAAATTTCTCCTGGTAGGCCTCTACAGTTTAAAAATCTAATAAAAATAAAAGTGCATTGTGAACTTCCCCCCAGGTGAAAAGCAAGGCAGCTAGAGCCCACTCTGCTGCTCTGGGTACATAGACCTGCTCTGGTCACTCACTTCACCACGCAGGAATATGGGGCACAGGAATTTGGAGTGGACCAAATAGTTCAGCAACCCTCACCACCTAGACAGGTTTAGGCTAGGTTAAAATTTCTAGTCTAATTTTGTCCAAAAAGAGGTAAGAAGGGAAGAAAAAATAAAGAGAACAGGTGCAGGTAAGAGGTGGCAAAGGCATGGATGTCGTACCTCCACAGCTAGAACTCACCCCCAAAAATATCAGAGCTATTTCAGTAACCACAAAATATAAAAGTTAGACTGGAGCCTGCCTAGAAACCTGCCTAGTAACAGAGTGATAAATTAAGTACATCTACTTATGGTATTTGTATGCTGCAGCTTTACAGAGGAACTTAGGTAAGAAAAGCTGAGTTTGGCCCCAGTTCAGGGCTCCCCGCTCACCAAACTCACCCCTGCAGGGGGTCCCTGCTGTAGCAGCATCAAGACACCATCCACCTGCCTTCTTACTTCTGCAGCATGTGCAAAATATAATCCTAATAGGTGGCCAGCTGCTAGTCCTTCCTAACATCCTGAACCTTGCTAGAATTTCAGTAGTATGCTTTTCCCCCTTATGTTTATAGAATTACACTAATTACTTATTTCTTTCACACAATATTTGCATTACAGTGGTTTGATTCATAATTGGTCCATAATTAATATTTTCAGTTAAAGCGCTTTCAAAATCCCTCCATTGGTATATTCTGCTCCTATTGTTCACAGATTATGTCTGGGTTCCCTGGTGTTTTTACTGTCTTAGCCCTACATGTCTGGTGAGGAACATCTTTGCCAAACATACAAAGAGAGCTCCTCTGTATACCCTTGAGTTTAGGGTCTTTTTTTCTGTCATTTGTTGAAGAATAGAAATCAACTTTTCCTATAGAGATTTTTCCCCTAGAGAATGTCAATACTTGTCAAACATGTGAAAGCATGATCCTGCGCAAGCTGCAGGGAAATGCAAAATCAATTTGCATCTGTCATATTCTAAGTGCTTTTGGGAAGTAGCAAAAGAGGGAAGGCAAATGCCAAGGTCTCTAAAATCACAAAATCACTCTCCATCTCTCACTGAGGTCTGTTTTCAAGCTGCCAACCAGTTTACCTTCTGTTTCCTCATCATCCATCCTCATATTTTTTCTTTTTTTTTCTGTCTGGTCTCTGAATACATTTTAAAGTGTTTCAACCACTACAACCTGCTAATGGCTGAAACCCATAAAGCAAGGCTGGCATCTGCACCAACCCTTTACTCATCTTGCACTTGAGGAAATGAAAATGTAGAAGTTATATCTCACCGGCTGAGCTATCGCTGCTTAAGTTTTTTCTGGTACAGGCGCTAGAAATTCCCATGGCCACTGGGTGTCAGCATCTGTGCTTGGACACAGAGGAAGAACCAAGCAGGTGCAGCATTGCTTAAGCCAGAATTCAGTATTTAGTGCATGAAAATAGAGGGGACAATGGCTGCCTCACTGATAGCTGTGTTTTATTCTTTTTTTTTTTAATTGCTAAGCAGATTAGTGTCACACCTTCACTCCATCATTCAGCACCAGGCTGACTGCTGAGTAAATTGATCCCTCGTGCCTTGTGGCACTAACCGGAGCTTGTCTCCCATGGCCAACACCAGCTCCTGCCCTCCCTCCCACACTCATGCTGCTGAGCACCCACACAGAAATACTCCAGGAGGCTCAACCAAGTGGAAACTTGGCCCTGCTGTATTTCCCTGCCCGACTGGCATCTTCCTCTGCATCCCCGAGACACCATGTACCTCAGCATCCATCCCCAAGCCACTGGAGTTTTAGGGAGTACCTACATCTTAAAAGGATGTAAAGTGGTACAGCCCTTCTGGCTTAAACTTTGAGATGTCCTGGTTTAAGCTTCCAGAGGTCAAGGCTTTGGGAGTGCAGCAACTAACAGTATAATCAAAAATCTAAAGAGCTTCACAGGCACAGCAGGTTTGCAGCTCACTGTCTTATGCAACAGGGTACATGCAAGAGCACTGTCAAGCTCTTTATGTCTATGTAGAAACTCAGTTTTCTCGGGAGGTTCTGTGGTTCTCATAGCTTCAAGGCAAACAACTACAGCTGATGCTTGTGCTTAACAAAACAATCTGAGGCAACATATTGTGGTTGAGCTATCTGAACAGCTGAAACGGCTCTGCAAACTGTCTGTGTCAAGATTCTTTTCCGGGAGTACCAAGAGATAAAACAACCAGCTGAGAAACGACGGCCACCACAAGGTTTGCACCAAAACTGAGTATTCGCCTCTCTGGCACCTTGGGCTGCGTTGCCTCCTGTACCAGATCCCCGTCCAGATGTACCATAAGACTGCTCTGCTTCTGGAAATAAAACACCATTTCAGCAAATGCTATGCCACTAGACATATTTTAAAGAAAAGACAACTAGTTTAAAAATCCTAAACATGGCCTTGGTATTTCCTTACCTGATGGCTTTGCCCAGGAAAAAACCTCAGTGTTTGAGCAGGTCTCGGTCCACAGAGAGCTGAGTGCAAGCACATCCTTAAACACAGGGGCTTGGCAGGTGTAGTGGCAGACCTGCTGTGGTCCACGATGATGTGTTGCTCATCTCTGACAGCAATGAGAGCCTGCTCAGCAGCTCTGCCTTCTCTGAGATATGGAATTAGGCTACATCACCCTACCTTTGCTGGAAGGTGTAAAAGGTTGCCCCAAGTTCCTGCAGCTGCAGTGGGGGTATCAGCGATCATCCATAAACTACGTGTTCTCTTTCCATGCCTGGGAAGCTGTGAAAGGAGGTGGTAAAGGCAGTCACACCTTTGGTGTGCTTGGATGTCCCACCTCACCAAAGCTCCAGCGACTTGTAGAAGTCATTTTCATTTAGTAAAAAAACCAACCAAAAACCTATGGGTTTTTTTTCACAAACCAGGGAACTAATTCCTTTCATAGAATGCAATTATTTACATATGTATGACTTAAAACCAAGCAAAAGATGGCAGAATGTTCTTCACTGGAATTCACACAGTGGTGGGGAAAACATACATACCAAACAGAAACATGTTCTTACAAGAGGAAACTCTATGTTTCAAGGCTAAAATCTGTAAATGCCTCCGTCCCTCACCATCCAGGAGCAAGGTCTGGCACAAAGCACTAAAGAGCTATTTATCTGCCCACATTTGGAAAGAAAGGTTGTACTGGAACACACATCAGATAAGCCAAAGGCACCATATGCCCTAAATGAATTTGTTTCCTACCATCCCCAGTTCCATCCTGCTTCAGATCTGCTGTTGATTCACCTGTGCACTGACTGCCATGGCAGTCCACAGCAAGCATTTTTTGCCAGTCTGATTGGGCTACATCTGATTTTCACAAGGGCTGCAGCCTCTCAGCTGCTCTTGGACATGTCAACCTCATCATATGCCCCTCCCTGCGTGGCCATGACAAACAAGCACAACTTCACTAACAGCAAACAGATGCAAAGAGTGTGTTAAACCATCTGGTGAATGCAGCTTTCTCCATGGGATTGCTACAGAAAATTTACACAGGAGAAGAAACAACAGATGCAGATTCCCATCCTGTCTCTAGGTACTCAAACATCCTTTGCATCCTCACATGGTCTGACCATAAAGCCAGGACTGCCCAGGGAGCCTAGGAGAGCCACTGTGCCACAGAATGGGCCCTATCTGATGCATAAAGCCTCGGAGAGAATAGTCCTTGTGTTTTATTTAGTGGTCCAGCTTTTGACTATCGAAACAGAAATATGTCCCAGCCTTTAGGGCTCTAAAATTGTTCTTGTTTGTTAGCTGCCCAGAAGTTTGTGCCCATTCTGCCTATTTATTTAGAAACACTCACACTGAGAAAACGATAACCTTACTGCCTGCCAGGTTCAGATGAGTCCACTTTTAACAACAGTGAGCTTAAAAGGTCAACAGCACAGTTTATTTTGCTTAAGCAAGAGCATGAAGTTCCTGGCTGCACAGTTGGAAATGGAGTGACAAAAAAAAAAAGCATTAAAAAAGCCAAGCAGTGCAAACACAAAGCAGGCTCTTAGCTCTCAAAGCTGCTCATCAGCATTTTCTCAACTACACCAGCTAATGGCAGCCCAACAGGACATTACCTCAATGCCTTGGCTCTCCAGAGCAGACTGAGACTGGCTCCAATAATACTCAATGTCTACAAAAATTCTGCTGTGGGTAAATAAAACTTATGTGACTGCATTCAGTGAGGCTTGGCTAGCCAAGTTGGTTGATTCTGGATGCTTCTGAGAATGCAAATGAAATATTCCTTCATATAATTTGAGGCTGGCTCAGGGCTGGGAACGCACAGCCTTCACGATTCCTTGACTTCATGCTGTCCTACTTGCAGGAGATGCACTGACTTAGCGGGGCCTTGTCTGCCTTTCCTCCAAAACTGTGGCATTTTTCATAGCTTTGCTAGGACTTGGAAGGACTGTAGCACAAAAATAGCGTTCTCATTTCAAGATGTTTGTTCCTCCTACACTTTGGGACGTGTCGCTGGGGAGGTCAGGGGTGCTGCCGTGCAGATGGTTGGCTTAGCGCCTGAGCTCTGCCAGCCGGGAAGGCTGAGGACATAAGGGCTGAGCTGGGGCATCTCGCTGTACCCCTGTAGCATAAATTCGTGTATGAATGCAACAGCTCAGCCCTTAATAAGCTTTTCACTTGCTGTTACTGCCCCCTCACCAGAAAGTGCAGTCCCAGTCTCCAGTTGTTAGAAACCTGCTTCTAATTCCTAGTTTATTTCTAGCCCTTTTGGTATGCCAGTGTTTTTCTCCGGACTAAACAGCTCCTCACCATCCTTAGTCAGAAGAAACGCTCCCTGATGTCCTGATGGAGAAATTTCTACACCCATCTTTGGCTTCCAGGAGGGACAAACCAAGTGTTCTGCCCTCCTGTCATTAAAAGGTCTCTCTATAACCTTGTCTGGACTTGTGCTGCTCCATCATGCTTATTACCTGGGCTGCTGCTCAGGCCCAGCACACAGCTTTGTCTGTTTTTAAAGCAGAACTGACAACAAACTACAGCATAACAGGCACTCACATTCATTTACCCTCAAGGAGTCAAGATCTGGCTAAGGAAAAACACTGTTTATTCACCACGGTTTGCTGCATTACCTGCTTTTTTGCACAGAGTCAGCAAAACGTCCCATCACTTTGCCAAATGCCAGCATAGGACAGTAGAGGATGCAGGCACCTTTCTCTTCCGTAACACCTAGAAAAGGTGGAAGATAGAAAAATGCTCAATTGAGGGTTAGCCCACCTGTGTGCCAGCTTTGTGGCTGCAGTGCAAAAAGAAGGGGAGTCCTTAGCAGAGGGGGATAAACATTGCTATGGCTTCACAGATGACTTGCTGTGACCTGTGGACCCCTTATGAAGATACTTTGGGACATGAACTATTGGTGCCTATAGGGGAGGAACCTGCAACACAGCCTGTGATCTCTACTGGGCATTTGCACTTACCTGTTGCTTTGAGCATTACCGTGATCTTCGGGAAGCGTGGGCTCTGCAGGAGGGTCACTGAAGTCTTTCTTCCCAGAAAGTCACAGAAGAGTTGTTCTAATCTTCAGGCAGGAAAAAGCACCCTGATTAAAATCTTCAGTGGCCTTGATGAGCATCCATCACCAGCACCTGGTTGTTCTTCTGCAGGATGAGACATTTAACAACAGCAGCACATGTAGATGTAAAACTGTTCTAAATTTAATGGATGCAACCAGGCAGTGATCTAGCAGGGACCAGCCTACATCTTGTTTTTTAGTGTATCAGCAATTTAAGTAACTCAAAATGCCACAATTAGATCCTATTAGAAACATGCATTGGATAATTAGGCTATATTTTAATTGAACATTAATCTATCTAATTTGTTGAACTAATTACGATTCAAGCACAGGAAAATTCAAAACACTGGATTTAACATGCCTCTGTGTGATGTTGCATGTTTCATTTTCTGAGTCACTGAAGTGTTGGTAGCCCACTGGAGTGACAAGCCAGCAGCCATTGTCCCAGGAAACTGCTGGGGAAATTGTATTTATATGCTGAGATTCTTCATTTGGGGGGGGGAAGAAGAACATAAGGCAATGCTCATGGGAGATATAACAAGTATGGCTCCACAGTTTCAATTTTCCACAATAATTTTTCACCCACTGGCTGCCTCTGTACTTCTCTTGTTTTCACCATCCTAGAACAGTCAGAGTGGTGACCGCTAGATGTTTATCCCTTTTGCAAACCTTTGAAGTTGTGGACCAGGAGGTAAGACTTTTGCAACCTTTTCTGCAGTTGCGCTGCTCAGCAAAGAGCGGAGTAAACCCTGCCAGGCAGTGTACCAGAACATGCTGTGCCTGGTGGTAAAAACAAGCAGAGGGTGTGAGCAGGAGGGCTGCTTGGAGCCGTGTGGACCTCAGGGAGCCCCACACTGCCAGACTCCCTCCCCATGGACTGATACACCCTCCTACTGTCAGCAGAACCCATGATTTAGGATAGGTTTAAGAAACAGTTTTCAGGGAGTAGCTCATGCACTCGACTGTTTACAATCTTCTGGTGTGCTTCTTAATTGGCGAGCATGCCTTGCTGCATTGATCGTCTGTCTCATATATATCTAAAATCACTCACCTGAAGACTCTCCGTCTCCCTGTAGTTATGGGATTGCAGCATATCTGCACAGCCCAGGGAAGATGACACATCACATAGATGTTTTGTTGGCTTCTGACAGCTTCAGAGCACAAGTGTCAGGGTGGGTAAGGGCAAACAAGCAGAAGACCTAACACTTAAAGAAAAATGAGGGAGAGGCAGAGCAGTCAATAACTCCATAGTTCAAAAAGAAAAACCAAAAGCACTTCTTGGTACACGCACCCCACCACTACATTATCACTAGAACAGCCAGCCCACATTTCACAGTGACACCTACAGCTGTATTTGATCTCCCCATCACACGTTTCCTCCCCAGCTGTTCAGCTATTCCCCATTTTTCAATGGAAGACAGAAATGCAATGATATCTCCTGTTGCTCTCTGGGGGCTCTGGGATATGTGTTCATGTGTGCATACATCTGTCCATCTCTGTTCTGCTGCACCTGCTTAAGGCTGGGTGGTCTTTATATGCTTCTTCCCAAGAATAAACTTCTGATGTCTTTTCCAACCCGGTCTGATATGAAGACAAAGCCAAGTGCAGTTCTTGGCTTGGCATGTGGCTATTCCGATGCTACTATTACCCAGGGAGGAAATCCATTCAAGAGACATCTGCATACTTATCACATGATGGATGCTGCTTTTGGAATGCCAGATTAGTAGAATTTCTCTGCAAGAATATCAGACACCATTCATTAGCTCAAAGCTGTGCGATATTTCCAAAGAGCTGTTTGTGGTTTTCTTTTTTTCTTTCAAATTTGTAGAAGCTTTGGGATCTGGGTCTCCATATCCAGGGCCCTCTTGGCTCCAGCACATCAGATGACTGAAGTTGGTGGGCTGGCTGGGTAGGGAAGAGCACAGGCCACACTCCACATCAGTGATGAACCTCTGTGTAGGACTGTCTGAAAGAAACATGCTGATGGTTGACATGAGTGCCTCTATAGAGAAAAAGGCACTAACCACACCTATCACACTGACTACTCACGCATCATGTAACATTAGCCTCGTTCAGATAAAATTATTGTTAAGATAAAAACTGTTGCTGAGTCACAAGTCATTAAAACAATGAAAGCCACGCAGAGGTAGGATGCCTTGAGGCTCTTCAGCATTGGCTCTGAATCTTATTGCTTCCTAAATGCCACAGCTTTTGGGTAGCTCCTGCTATCTTCAGCGAGCACAGGACTGAAGAACCAGGTTCTTGTCCTTAAAGGACAACATTTGAGGCCCTCAGAGGTCCCCAAAGCCACTGTGTCTGAGTCTGTGGATGCTATAGAATCATAGAATAACCACGTTGGAAGAGACCCACCAGATCATCAAGTCCAACCATTCCCACCAAACACCAAACCATGTCCCTCAGCAACTCATCCACCCGTGCCTTAAACACCTCCAGGGAAGGTGAATCAANTTCACCGGCTTCGTTGCTCTTCTCTGGACTCACTCTAGAGCCTCAACATCCTTGTGGTGAGGGGCCCAGAACTGAACACAGACTTGGCTCTGTGGGGCAACATGTCACAGATGAAAATGAGCCAGCTCAGGGCTGGAAGCCAGGTTGCTCAGCCACAAGGATTTATGCCTGAGCAGACGTGGCCAGCCTTGCTTCTGTCCTCTGGTAGGAAAGGCTGCAAGCCCCTACAGCTTGGAAAGGTTCAGGGGCTGATCCCACGAGTAGGCTTCCCAATGCAAGTCAAATGGGGTGGTCTGTTTGTGGGGTTGGAGTCTCTATGCGTGTGCTCAGTCTCACGGGCAGCCTGCCTGCACATCTCCCATGTGGTTTGGGAAACAAAGCAACCAGCACACTGCAGCCCACAGCATCATTTCCAAGGAACTATTTCCAATTGTTCAGTCCAAACTCAAAACAAAACAGCACCACATGCACTATTAATGAGACAAAACCATACCTGAGCCGAAGTCTGAGGATTCGCAAAACTTCCAGCAGGGTATTCACACCAGGCAGCTCCAGGACAGGGCTTCTTGAGGCACCAGCATTGTTAATGTCTGCACCTCTGGAAAAGCAAAGCTGCTGTGGGGACAACCTGACTTTGGTTAAGCTGCAGAGAACTGCATCCATTCTTCAAATTGAGACCATTTTAAAAATGCCATTTTTAACAGCTATTCCTGCAGGAAGCAAGGAGAAGAAGGGGAATAGTTTATCTTGTTTAGCAAGTATTGGGTTGGAAGCGTCTGGATGTCTGCTGACACTAATTTCTGTGATTATGCAGCTGTGGGTCATATTTCAAGTGTGGGAGGAGGAATTAAAGTTATCCTCACCCTTATCCTCATATTTTGTTGTCATTTTGGGTTTTGGTCCGGACATATTTTTCACTCAGGAAAGATTTTAATTGGGTACAGATGGAAGAAAGAGAGGGCACATTCATTTATTTATTTTCTGATGGACCATGAAAAAGAATTAGGAGTGATTAAACCAACAAACTTTCTTTAATAAATTAATAGCAGCATCACAAAACCCTGATGTGAATGACTCAAAGGAAGCTGGGTAAGTGACAGCATTTAACCACTAACAAAAATGTTATCACCCACTGGCCGGGAGAAAACACAGGCGCTGTAAGGCTGACCCTTTGTCTCTTAATCTAAATGAGTGATGTACATCAGAACAGGTCCAGCTGAGTAGCAATAGTTGATGTATTTACAGTCCTGGTGCTGAATTTTTAAAAAACATTTATAAAAAATCTGTAAATTCTCTGTTCAATTCCCATTATGTACATCCCAATATAGTAGGTTCCCTTTTTACCCCTACAACAGGACAAGCAAGGGTAAGACATAAAGGCTCCTAGGAGAAGACAGTGCCTGTGCGTGGACTTATATCAAATTTGAGAATAGTGGAAAATGAGTTATTCACAAATGTGCTAGAAGCTATTGTAATTCAACTTATTGCTAAATGCTTATAAAGTCTGTGGTTGGCTTTTGAATATGTATATATGTTCACATTTGCACATACATATATGCACACATATAGACATGTTTCAAAAAGATGTGGTAAGTATTCATCCAAGAAACAAAAAGAATTTAAAACGTGATGTGATATTTCTGATTTACCTGTACTGTTAGAGATAAAATCTCACTTAGATCAAAGGGCAGTCAGTGAAGGTACAAGTCTGTGTCTCGGGTCATTCCTTTCCTTAGTGGTTACCAGACCTTTTTTGGAGAGGCAAGTGGATTCCTGAGCATTCAAGCCTGTGGCAGCATCAGCAGGAGGCACATGGTGCATCTCTGCTGCCCTCTGGAAGTATTAAGCTACACTCCATACTGGGATACCTCCCCTGCCTGCATGAAAGTACCACAGACACTATCAACACTCTAAGCTGGGAGTAATCCAGCAGCAGATGCAACCTGTGTGTTGTGTTTTGGTAGTGGCCTTAGAGAGGCTGTTGCCATACTCAGCAATGCAACTGAACGATGCCATGCTAAAAAACTAGCAGATTTTTCCATTTCTTCTACAAGTTAATTTTAGTGGGATGAACACAGCAAGCTTAGAATAAAAGCAGCTCATGTTAGTAAAATATAATTTATCCATGCCTAGCGTAAGCTTTTCTCTTATGTGGATTTTCACAGCCAGAGGCTGTCAGTGATGCTAAATGCATCCATGTCAGATGGGCACTGCAGCATTTGTGTATTAGTTAATGAAGATGTAAAAACCTTGAGTAATATATGGCATTAGACAATACTCTGCACAGCAAAATTGAATGAGAGGCATCACCCCAGAGATACAGTGCCAGAAAGACGTGATGCCTTGGAGGGTTTTTCTACATGGGAACACAGGGGAAAATTAATTCAAATTATACATGGTGTGAAGTAAAAGCAGATTACAGAAACTGCATTTAATCCCTCTGTGGATGCTTTCATTAAGATGTAAGTGGTGTCAATATGATATGCTATAATTTACTTTGGGAGTAAGATGGAATAAATAAAATTTAAAACTTAATAAAGATTAATCTTCTATCTAGGCTTAAAACTCCCTTCCTGTCTCTGGCCATTCTTTGCTTTTGAACCATGTCACCAGCAAATGATACAGTCATGCTCTTTTCAACTCTGCCCACCCCTTCCTGAGACAGGAGAAATGAGCAGGGACCCTCGTGTATGCCTCTCTCCTGGCATCCACCAGGCAGGTGGATCCTGCACCTCATGGTCTGACCCCAACCAGCAGCACATACACAGCAGCTTCTGCTCTACATCCTACATCTACAGTGTTTCATCACCAGCAACACAAGTCCCAGGATGTTGAAAAATAAAAGCAAGTGCTAAACAAGTGAAGAAATAAATAAATGTGAGAACTGAGAAGACAAGAGCTCTTATAAAGCTAGAGCACTCTTTTCTGAGTCAGCCAAAGACCCCAATCATCCAAGCAACCCGTGAAGGCAGTGCCATCCACACCTTGCTCCATCCCAGATGATTGTCTGTAAGACCAATTCGGGCTTTTTATAATTTGAGGCACTCCATTTATAAAATGATTGAAGCAGATCATTGGTATCCACTCTGTTTCTTGTGCTACTCCTCCAAGTGTGCAAGTGATCCCAGCTACGATCACAAAACCACACAAGAACTGCATTCTCCACCTTTCCCTGGGGAGCCAGGGCCTCCCAGGGAATGCAAAGAAAGCAGCAGGACTGGGGAGGGAGTAAAAATTTAACAGAGATCCCTTGAAGTACAAAATTGCCCCAGTATGACTGCAAGCCACTACCCATAGCAGGACATGTCTGGTCAGGTGTCTGCACGGTCGCTGTGCTTTCGTGGTGTCTCTCTGCCAGGTTTCTGTACAGTCTTTACACGGCACAAGTAGGGGTGAGGATTTAAAGTATATATTTACTGTCAACTTGAAAAAGAAAGTTATACTGACCAAGTCTAATAGCATGTATTTGATATATAACTATTAACGTGCCATTCTGGACTCCAGCAAATGCCACCTGAGATAAATATTCAGCATTTTTGTTCATGCACTGGAAGAAGAATTCAAACATTTTGTCCATGACATATGCAAAGTAACTAATAGTTCTGATCTAGTATTAACAGTAAATATAGAACCTTAAACTTCACTGCAGTATATTAATTATATGATTTTAAGTACTTGACTGGAAACACAACTCCTTTTTCTTTAAAAAAAAAAGCTTTGTTCAGAATGCAATATTTACATTGTCCTTTGACCAACACTTACATTTTTACACAATATATTTTGGCTACAGATACACCGTAGCAAAAGGCTGTGTGAACCACCTCTACACACAGCTCACTCTTTCACTGACAACATTACAGCTGTTTATGGAGAGCTCTGAAGTCCCTGGTTGCATTTCAAGGCCCTCCTCATCTAGTTCCATGCTATTGAATTCATTGCCATTTCGATAACTAGTTAAAGTCAGATCCTTTCCATATAAAGCTGTTGAAGCAACATTCAGACACTGATTCTGCCGCAGCGCTGACTTTTTACTGTTCTTATATTGGCAACGGATGTAATTGGAAAAAGCCCTGCGGTATGTTTTGTTGAAGAGTGTGTATACAAGGGGATTAATTCCAGAGCAAACATACCCCACCCAAACAAACACATCAAGGAGTTCACTCAAGAGGTCTTCATCGCAGGTTTCCTTGCAAAGGACAGACATAACATTAGTAATAAAAAATGGGCACCACATGATGAGGAACAAAAAGAAGACAATGCCCAGGACCTTGGAGGCTCTTCGCTCATTGTTGATAGACTGCATAGTTCCTTTCCGAAAAAGCACTGCCTCCTTATTTACAGGAGAGTTCAAATGAGATGCTCCTTCGTGGTTGTGAAGCATTGAAATGTTCTCTGTGTTGTTTTCCTTCTTGAGGCAGTTCACGCTGCTCCTCCTTTGCTTGGACACCTCTCCACACATGAACACCATTGCCTGTCTCTGCAGTACTCGGACGGTCAGGCAATACGTGATCACCATGATGATGAGAGGGATGAAGAACGCCATGAAGGATCCAATGAGGACGAAGTTCTCATCATTGAGGACACAGGTCCCATTCACGAACACCCTGGAGTCATCCTGCAAACCAATGACTGGAATGGGCATAGATATCCCTAGAAGAATGAGACCAAAAACGAGACTTTACCTGGACGGAGAGGGCTCCAAAGAGGCAGCAGTGATGATGCAGGTCCTGCATGCATTCAGCCTGTTGCCTAAAGCTGTTTGAACAAGGAGTTACTACTCCCAGATGGAAGGGAGAACCTGAGGTAACAACACTCCTGGGATGGCAGCTCCAGAGCACGAACACCCTCCACTGGGAACAACTGCAGCTTTGCCGTTCTCCAGGGCTGATACAGCAAATACAACGTAACTTCTTTATCAAGTTCTTTTTCTTGCATTAATGGTAATTTATGAATGTGGCAAAGGCAGTTGCTACCCTGCTCTGTTCCAGCAGGCTGCTCCGTGCCTGCTGGTTTCAGGGGTGGGGTGTTGCACTCACTGACACAGGGCAGACAGTAGCAAACTTTAAAGAGGAAAATTATCAAAATGCAAAAGAGTTACGGCTAGGAAGATTTAGAAGCAAGTTTCTTAAAGACATTAAAATAATCCTGAAAGAAAATTGGCCATTTTTGCCATGGCATCACAGACACATGGAAGAAAAGCTCCTGGCTTTGGGTCCTTATAGCTATCTTGGTGCAAGCAGACAGTGCGCTCTACAAGTTCTGCTTGCCCAGGCATTTCACCCACAAGCAGTGTGAAACTGAGAAGTACTGCAGAGACAATCGCTTGAATTCTTAGAGAAGCCAATTACACAGTCAAATGAAAAGGCTGCAGCACACATCTGCTTTATCCCTATCCCTCTATCTTGAATACAGGGCTAAAAACTGGAACAGACAATATGAGAGTAGAAAAGGTAATTGGAGTGACATGACAGTCTGAAATCGGAACTCCAGCTACGAACGCTGTAGCTGAAAGGAAGAAAACTTTAAATGATTCAATTATAATAATAACTACAGCACAGTTTCCAGCTATTCCTATGCACTAAACAGACTAATAAGCCTCAGGAATCACTGCACTTGCCAAGGCAGTTTCTCTCGTATCCTTGTGGCACAGCAATTTTTATAGTTGTGGTGTTAATGGAAGACAAGTGAGCCCAAGAACATTTTGGATCTCATTTTCTCTTCAGTGTAACCTAGCACAGTTTGTTTGCCTAGAATTTCAGGACATCAGGCCTTTCTGAACAATAGCAGGAGTCGTACACAAAGGGTCTCTGCAGACATCTATGTGTCCACGCTGTGTCCACGTTTGGCACACAGGCAGAGCACGCAGCATGTCAAGCCCAGAGCACGATTGTCCAGGACTGCACATAGTACCCTGTATCCACTGCTAACTGCTGACTCCCCAACGGAGTGAAGGAATGAAAGAATGAATAGCTTTAATTCAGATGCATTTACTTAACATCCTTCAACACTGTTTTCCTCTAAGGAATATATATCTGCATGCCTTCTCTGTTCTACCTTGTGAAAGTTATCAGCAATTTAATGTGAGGGCAGAAAGAAGAGGGAATACAAGACTCATACCTGAGTACTATATCTCACTTGAGTATTTATCATGCCAACTGAGATCCAAATTTTGTCCCTTGATCTGTGGAGCTCAGTCCCACACCAGGACAGACCCAAAACCTTTCAAAGAAATCTGTCTATATGTAGCCAAATCCAACAACATATTTTGGAATACCACAACCTATGTGTACATGAGAACATGGAAAAGACATGGTGGGTCAGATCCAATTAGAACATCATGGGTCATCTAGCCCTGCCTTTGGCAGGTATGAAAAATTTAGGTTCATGGTACACAATGGGGCAGCTGTCAGCATGATAGCCTAGAAAATTCCACAGCAAGGAGATGCATCCACCCTGCTCTCTTGCCTGTGCCAAATCCATGTGACTGCAATAACCTTCATTCCATCAAGTCATTGACTCTTTATCATTAAGGCCATTTCTTTCTAATGCCTCGGTTCTATCAAACCATAAATATTTGGGAAGTGGTGAGAACTGGCCAGATAAGGTCAATGGCACTGCACTGAGATCGTATTTGCACGGATAATTTTGTGCTTTAGAGCCCCCTATAACACATACTGTTTGAAATAAAAATCCAAAGTGAATAAAGGTTCATTCATGAAGTAGTCATCATTGAATTTATTCTTATTGCTTTAGCCAAGGGAAATGAGGTGTTTCAGGATATTTTCATGGTCACACACATAAAATACATTTGGGAAGAATAACCTAGTTTTCTGATATGATGGATATTTCCATGAAGAGCACTTATGGTGGTCTAAAGCGTGGCACATGTATGAGATGACAGGGAATGAGGAGGTAGCTACTGTAACAGAAAAGCGTCCCTCACCTCTCATAACACAGTGGGATTTCAAACTCAAAAAGCACAGAAAAGAGAGAGCACAATATATTAGTTTGCTCTTTCCTCCAATCCAGGAAAATTCTGTTAACAGCAGTAGGAATAAAGATGCCCTTGGAGGAGCTGTCAGGTAGCCTACAGCACTGCTGAATGGGCACCATTACCCTCATCTCAAATGCTTTCTCCTACTTCACACTTCTCTCTTGTAACTCATTCTTTAATGAGATTATCACTGATCCCCCCTACAATCCAGCCCTAAAGGGAACTAAGCCTGTTACACCACTTGGGCAGCGGGGACTAACTCTACACCACCCCAGCAGTGAGAAGTGAAGTGTGGAAGATCTCAGACACTCCAGAGGGGCTTCCCTAAGGGGGATTACTGCATAATTGCTACTGCCAGAACCCCAAATGCAGAAATATCAGCTTGCAAACACAGCTCTCACCCTGGCCCAGATTTCAATGGGGCTACCCTGACCAATACACGCTGTGCTTACCACAACACCTGAACATGGGTAAACAAGAATGCCTGCCTGCCTGCCTTGGGTTCAGCTGTTTGAACAAACAAGAAATCATTCAACTCCACTTGACTCAAGCAACCCACAACACTAGCACTGTGACTGTAACTCTCTACAGTTTAAGAACGAAGGTCAGTTGGTCAGAGAAAACCAAACTCACTAAATCAGCATAAGGATGGTGAATGGTGAGCGTCAAATGAGGCAAGAGGTTCTGAAGCCTACTGCTGCCCAGTCTTACTGCTATTCAGCTCCCTCAGTCTCAGTGCAGAGCATTTCATGAGCTTTAGCCTTCTGCCTGAGTTGACACACTCTTCTTCAACAAACATCAGCTTGATTTAGTGAGCTGAGGTCTCCAGTCTCAGAGGCATTCTCGGTTGTGTCAAATAACCTTTTCTAACTAAGACAGTAGTAAATTCCCAAAGAGAGCCTGCATTGTTCAAAAAACTTGAAGGTAAAAGCTTTGCAAGCTTATTGCATATCACACTTTGCTCTTCAGAGCAAACTTGCTCCTCTTAGCTTGATGTTTGAGCAGTGCCCAGAGCAACTGTTGTTGCCCAGTAAGAACCAGCCACCACCAGGTCCCTGCTAAACTCAACACTGGGAGCTCTGTGCACCCTTCTGCCAGGCAGCAGCTTGAGTAGGACATCCCTTTTCAGCATAGCAGTTCACAAAGAATAAGATGAACTTATGTTTTCCTTGTCTCCCCTCCTTTATCTTCTATATCTTCTCTGGCAGAGTAGTGGGAAACAAAACAGAGAGACCCTCTGGATTACAAATCCAATTACAGTTCTTGTCCTGACTTCTCCTTGTCAGCTTTAAAGATGTCCTTAAGACAGCAGAACAGTTCACTAAATAGGGCTGAGATGATGCTGTGGACACAGAGTAACAGATGCTCTTCTCAGATTCTCAATTAATAAAACAAACCCCAAATGACAACAAATACTGATTTGTAAAACAATTACTAGCTTTCTGCAGAGGAAAAAGTCAGCTAAAAGTCCAAATTAACATTCACAGAATTTAGACTTAAATGAAAAACAATAATGTTTTTGTGCTTAACATCTTGTTTCCTTCTGTGAAGGCCCATGAGACCGATAGAGATTACTGGAAAAATGGAGCGTTTGATGGTTATTTCCACAAAGAAAAAAAGTAATTTCCATTCTTTTTCTAAAAGAAGATACTTTATTTCCTTCAGGGACAACTGCCTCACTGAAGAAAACAGTGACCTGTACATGGGTTTACCGTCTTTCCATGCCTGGGATTCTTAGGGTTGAACACAAGAAGAGTCCCATTTTACTGCGGGTACATGGGCTTGGAAACGCTAGGGGTCTGTTGGTGTCAGCATTGGATTCAAAGTCCACTGTGGTCCATGGCAAGGGCTCTGCTGATGCAGGTGGGCTTTGGACCTCACTACCATCCTCCTGTCATTTAAACACGATTTTTAAGAAAAAGTGTAGAGAAAGAGCTGTGTGCGTCAAATAAGCCTATGGCTGCCACAAAAGCAGTCTACACTGTTGCTATTCACTGCTGCTAAACACTGTGTGTTTAAATCTCTATTTTTAACCTCACTTTATTATTATTATTATACAAAATAAAGGTTGCTTACAACTTTAAGAGACATTCACCTGAATGTTAGCAGCTGCTGTAACTATGCATTAGCAATAAAGCCTACTAGAGATAATAGGAACTGACTCCCCTAACCCTCTCAGAAAAGAGAAAACTAAAACAAATCTGTTTGGTTTCTTAACAGAAGTGTCTCACAAAGTGCCTGCACATTCCTCTAATAATAACTAACAGACAGCGAGCAGTAAACCCCAACAGACAGTAGCCTCCTGACTCGCATTGTGAAAGAAAAGCAAGTAAGCAAAGCTCTTCAGAGGCAAATTGAAGAAGGTAGGCTTTTGAAGTGTTCAAAACCACAAAAATTCCATTTATTCCCCATGTGTCAGCAGACTAATTGCAGTGCATTTCATGTGCTAACACAGCAACGAGGTACCTTCAGGGCTGGATTAGGTCTAGTTTTATCTAACTGCTCTAAATAAAACAACAGTGCCAGCCTTGTATTGGCTTAAAGTGAAAGATGAAAGGGGCTGGAACTTTGAAGGATCTCCCCTGTCCACAGCAAGCACAACTGCAAGAACAGAGGAATGTAATTACTGATTGCCTGAACAAGCTCCTGACCTTTACTTAAACCTTGCGAGAGTGCTGAACAACCCCAGCCCAGATAGAAAACCAGCCAAGGCCATTAGAACACTTAGGGAAGTGTTATAAGCAATAAGCTGTTAGACATAAGATCACTTAACCTGAGCATTTACTGATCCTTACAGCACATATCTTTCATACTTCTATAAACAAACCTCAATAAAACAATGAAGCAGTATGAAAGTTAAACAGGGATGTAAAATTCCTTTCTAAAGTTGAATGGAGTATTATTTATACAAACCCTGGATATCTACCAGAAAAAAAATTATAATATCATTAGTGAGTCACAGAAAAAGAAAAAAGTCCAATTTTAACACAATGCATGTGATGATATCACCATTCTTCAGCAGCATATTTCCTTGTTTTGTTACTTATTCTGTTTTCAAACAAACAAACAACAAAAGACATGGTGTCTACTTATGGCACTGATACAAAGAGCAGAATTTAAAGGATGGCCTTATCTTAGTCACTTATCAAGTAAACCAAATTTACACTGTTATTAAGGATGTAAAACTGTGAGCTGGGAAATCAGTAGCATGTGTAATTTTGTCTCTCTCTAGTAAATGACCAAATCTCGAACTTTCTGGGAAGCAGAGAAAAACCCATTTTGTGCTAGCAGGCACAGAGCAGGCACAGAGCTATATGAAAAGGAGCTTCAGAATTAAAAATTTGTACTTCTTTTCATATCAGAAGCAATGTATGTGCACCCTCCAAACTGAGTTATTTCATTCACATTTCCAAACTGATATTTTTTTAAAATTAATATTACCCAGTTAACACTTTCTCCTGTATTAGATGGCTTGCATTTAGGGTCACCACTCCCACCAAGAGCTACATAGGGATCTCCTCGCTTGGCCAGTGGCCTCCTTTCTCAGAGCAGAATACGAGGAGACCAGTGAGATGATTAAGTCCATGTGTTACTAGTGAAAATCTTTGCATTTGCAACACTGCAAATTCTGAATTCTCAAAACAACATCAGGATTCTGCTAGCAAGCTCACATATATAATTTATTTTTTGTTTTCAGTTGTGTGGATATTTCTGTTGCCTACACTTCTATTTCCAGCCTCAGCACAGTGCTATCTATCACAAAACTCATTTTTACAAGCCCAGCACTTCATAGCACCCACTTTTTCTCTAACTGAACACGAAAAATCCTGTGCAGGTTACATCTGCTAAAACATAGGACAACTGGCCATGATGTACTTCAGTCTGAAACAAAGAGGGCTTTGGAAAAGACCCATTCATAAAGCAATTGTCAACACACAGGAGGACTCTGTCATGTTCCCCTGCTTAAAAACTTAATCATAGGTTTATGCTCGTACAACCTGCCAAATCCATAGCTCAATGAGCAAAAATCCTCTATTATATATTTTACTGTCAGCATTAACATTTCAAGAAAATGGAGTGTAAAAGCTACCAAATTAAGATAAATTACATGCTTTTACTTCCTATTTTAAATTCTGATTCAGGAACTGAATTCAGGATTCTTTACGTGGAATGCATTTAAAAGTTTCTTTAGTCCAGCTGAAGCAGGATTTAGGAAATACAAACTGTCCAGCCTGCACTTAATGCAGCTTTGAAATTCATACTTAATCACGCAGCGAAATGAACAAATTCTTTTGTGATACTGCCATGGTTCAGTTGCACTCCTAGCCAGGTTAGCAGCTAAACACAGGCAGCTGTGATCCCAATACCATCCCCTCAGGGAAAAGGAAATAAGAGAGACAATTGTGGGTTGGGAACTAAAACTAAAATAGCTTTCATGAAACAGTAATAGTAATAAGGAAAATAATACTAATACCAAAATAACAAAATATATACAAATATATGAAATCACACATCACCATGACCATTCACCCTTGATGACTACACAGCATCACTGACACTGCAAAGCAGCCATGGGAAAATGGTCTTGGGCTGGACTCAGTGGCAGGTGAGAGACGGATTCAGGAATTGGATTAAGAAACCCACATATCCAGGATCAGAGGTAAAAGGATGGATGAGGTCACCTGTCCTGCCTGCTCCTCCCTGCACGTGTGACCCTTTCTTGCCCCTTTGACTTACAGCTTTTCACCAACTCAAAAACTAACTTTAACATCCATAGAAATAGGTATAAATAATGGCCTTTCTGCATACCAATGCCCCATTACTTTGGTGATAATAATAAATTTTAATTATCACTTCTAGAGACAGACACCGTCTTAAAAACATGTAGTTAACTTTCAGACAATGAAGTTATTAGACAAGGGTAAGCTGAAAAGTTAGAAAACCTGTTCTGCTTTAGCACAAACCAGAATGGATACTTAATACTGAGGGGAGAGTGAATTTACTTAACCTTTTTCATCCTCTTGAAAATTGCATGAGACTTCATCGGCCCTTTCCAAATGACAAGTGGGTAAGAGCCAGAAGACAGCAACAATACACTTTGGGTGAGTTCTTCTATTTCTTTCCATGTTCAGTTTATTCCTGCGTCTGCCACATTTCTAAATTCACTTATGAAGTAAAAATAGTTATGCTAAAATAAGCTATATAAATACCAGGAGTACTTTTCTTTTTCCATTTAATGCAACCTTCTGGACAAAGTCTGAGTAAATGAATAAGCCCCATCACGTGCACTGGGGAAGGTGGAGATCCATCAGCATTCCAGTGCCCTGAATAGACTTTCTGGGGAGCATTGGCCCTGCCTGTATCTTCAAAACACAAGGGATGTAAGCAAAGGCTACCCTGGGCCAGCTACATCTGAATCAAAGAGAAAGAACAAAACATAAACAAAGCCCAGACATGCTGTACATCCTCTCAGCTATGGTCCCAGTAAGGGAGGCACACAGGTACAGCTGTAACGTATCTCTCATCCCAGCCTAGGGAAGGCAGCCCTGCCTGGGACAATCCACCAAACCAGTGTGCCCTGCAGACATGCTACTGAGTGACTGCTCACAGCTTCTTCCTAAAGACTTTTGGATACTGGGGAATAAATGCAGCCTTATTGAGGGCTGACAAGCCAGGTATCTGGAAAAGTGCCATTCTATCTCCTTTCCAGGCTATTTCTTTTAGTGGTCATTATTTCATCTGTTTCACATCCTATTATAAGTACAGACTCATCAAATATTACTCAAGAAAGGTGGGCAGGGATTGAGGCATTTTCACTCTACAGCAACAAGTCACCTTGCCTATCATGGCTCAGGTACTTTTGTCCTTGGGGGATGGTAGAGTCCATAATATTCCTATTTTCCATCATCATGAGCACATTCACTACCCAATAACTCCAGAAGAGGTAGGTCTGTGGCTGTCTTTACATCTATTTGGTCAAGCCCCAGATTTGCTTACTCAGTGAACCAGGCATGAAGTACTCATCGTCTTACTTTGTTCCTTGGACACATAGTGCAAACCACAACTTAGCCTCATGGTGCTTGTGCAGGCGGATACATTCAGCACTAACCAAAATTTATAAGGATAGGTCTGCAACGCTAAGGCAGCACAGGCAAAAACCTGCAAGTTATCTCCAGAAACAGAAGCAGAACGGTCTTATTGCCCAGGTTTTTCATCATGCTTCTTAACGCTACTGGCAGATTTACATAGCTCTACTAGGGGCAATAACAGCTACTCCCCTGTGTTACAGGGCAACACAGGGCACAGATCTTTTTTTTTTTTTTTCTTTTTCCTGTAGCATTTTCCATGACTTGAGTCATCAAAAGTGGCCTCTGCAGCACCCAGGAACGTGGTATCATATTCCACTTCTAAAGCAGGTTGAACCCAAGAGAAGTTCAAGCACCTGAAACATGCAGTACAGCGCTGAAAGTGACAGTGGCTTTGCAAAATAAAAGTTAAATGTTGAATCTTTGTAAGACTGCATTGTATTCAAGCAAAAAAACACAATACAGCAGAGAGAAGCATTCATACAACTGTTTTGACCCTGCCCCAAATATCTCTTTTATAAAGCACATTGAAATAATTCCCCCAAAATGTTCTTCTTCACAGAATTCTTGATATTACAGAGTTATCTGGCTATCATTTTTCCCTTTTCTTCCTTACTTTACTGCTGCTCTACTTATTGCTTTTTACCAAAATGATACAATAGTGTCTTGCTTTATGTCTATTCCTCATTTACTATGGCTTCAAACTTGCTAGCTCAGTACCAGCAGCAATTCAGCTGTGGCAGAGCATAATATAGGCTATAAAGCTTGTGCAAGAGCAGTAAATACTCGCTGTAAGCGCGCCTTCAATTCTCTGCTGCTTCACTTAAACCGCTACCAGAATTCGAGGCAGTTTAACTGCAGTAACTGCAGCATAAGACGTGTCATTTGTACTGGCTGGGTTTTCCTTCCAGAGTCTTTGCTAATGCTACTTTCTGATTTGTTTACACAGCAGTTTCACAGTACCGGTGTTATCAAGGTATCGATATGTACACAGCAGCAATACTTCAGCACTGGAAGTGGTGGAATTCAGAAAAATGACTACTAATTTTGGTCCCTGACCAACTGCAATGAAAGACTTCTGTTTCCCAGTAATCATTTATTACGTTCAGGCATGCAGGCCAGGTAAATTAATTTGAGTAGCCTCGTAAAAATCCTAAATGAAAATTGGAGTAACACTATTACTCATTAAGACACAGTTAATATTGTGAGCCGCATTGCTTACCTATGGATATGGTCCAAACTGCAGCAATTTTCATAATAGCCTTGGTGCGGGAATTGAAGCGGCTGTGCTCAATGGGATTGCGTATTGCTACATACCGATCAAGAGAGATGGCACAGAGATGCATAATAGATGCAGTTGAAAAGAGCACATCTAGGGAAATCCATATAGGGCACAACTGTTTAGGCAAAGGCCAAGCATAATCTGAAACATAGAGAGAAAAGCAATGAAAGGAAAAAAGGAAAGGAAATAATTTGGGAAGCTAGGCCATCATTTCTGAGAAACTTGTGATCTTTTAACTCTGTGATACCAGTTAAGGGGTACGTGCATGAGAAGTGGACAAACAAAACTCTTGTAGGGCCTCTCTCTTCAATCCGTCACTAGCTCCAGACTAGCTCCATAAACCCACAGCCAGTTCCCACACAATCTGTTTTCTGCAACCAGTAGCTAAAGGCAAAGAAGCGTTAATGTGGCAGTGCCTCCAAGTGGCTATTCTAGCTTTCTCCCTCTCTTAATGATTTCCCCTTATCTTTACAAAATCAAATAATACATTACTTTATAATTGCCTCATCACACTCTTTTCATGGACTGCATAGCTCTATGTGACATACCCTCACTTAGATCCATTCTAAAGATCTCTTGATATGTACTTCTCTGTTTCTGTCTGTTGAGGAGAGAGGTAGCAGACCATTTTTCCTCAGACAACTAGCTAAATGACACTATTAAGCCTTAAATATTCTCTCCAGGCAGCATGCATTAATAACAGAGTAATACTTGCCTCCTAACAGAGCAGCTAGGATCGAGTAGCAGAAATTTGAGAACTGCTTTGAAGGTAGACAGAGCTGAGTATCATTTTTTACAGAAATGAGCATGCCAGCAAACTGAATAGACTAGATAGCCACATCTGACAGCAGCTGGCACGCAGCTAATTTGGGTGCCTGCATTTGTTAAATCAGTTTATTCAGTACAGCTTGAGAATGAAAGTGACCCAGAAAGTTCCTCAGGAGTGGGTAGTTAAATTAAAGCTCAGAGAAAACTGATATGTGAATGATACCCCTACGTTAATGCCCAGAACTGATTGCATGAGATCAATAACATGTCCTGAAAAGCACCGGGCTTCTAACACACTTATCAAACCAATTCAACAGTATCTATAGCAACTGAAAACATGAGATACTTCATAAGAGTTGAATAAGACAGTCTTGTGTCTTCATTCAGAACATGGATATCTAAAACAATCTTGAGGTTTACCCCAAGGATCAGAAACATCACTCTACAGAATCGATGTTATATTAAGAATGATGCAGCTCCATCCTACTGATCTCAAATGGAAAGGCAGAAACATTAGTCTCAGAAAGCATATTTTGGAACAAATTACCCAGCCAAGAGAGACCCAGGATACCTTATGTGCAGAAAATCAAGAGGAACTGAATCAGAACAAATTATTACAAACTGTCTCAGTGAAGCCCAGGAACCTTACACAAAGAGCATGGCAGAATGAGCTCATTTTACCAGTGGGAAGACAGCAGAAGTGCTAAGTAACTCACAAAACCCACATAAGACCACCTCAGCTCTGGAGAGATAAACCATTAATTTCAGCAAGTATGCACCACCCCTACTAGATGGACTCTAAGTGGACTGAAATCCAAAGCAGCAAGCTTTTAAGAAGTCCCTATCAAACAGAGCTAAGTAAAACACTTTGTGGCTGGACCATCTTTACTTTAAAAGGCACCTCTGCTGTACAAATTAATTGAACTCGGTTAAAAATTATACTCAGATTCCTTAGGAAACCACAACCAAACTCTGCACCTCCAGCTTTCATTCAGACTTTGCAGCAGCTTAGGACACCATTGCTATCAACCTGCAGCTGAGCTCAGAGTTCCAGCTAAGCAGACCTCACATTTGGTGGGTCTTTAATGATGCCTCAGGAAATATTCCAGGGAAGAACACATCTGATCTCCTTCAAGTGGTACCTGTACTTCTTGTACAGCCCCGGGCTTCTGCTGCCAGCCCAGTTAGTCACACTTTATCCCTCACTACTTCTTCCGATGAGTTGCAAGAGCCAACTTTGTGATACAGGCTAAAATGAGCTCTGAGTACAAGACCTGGAGAAATGCACCAGCAAGCGAGCCCTGATGGATTAAGTGGTCCCTGTGAATACGTGTGGGGTAATTGTGACTGTGCAGCAGTCTCTTCACAGAGGGATGGTGACGGTTGCTCCCTCCAGCAAGCAGGTGGCCAGGAAATCTCCAATGTATCCATAAAAGAACGCCAGGCCTGCAGTGTCCTTGTGCGTGGGAGCATCTCCAACCTGATCTGTGGCACTGCAGTGGGTACAATCTGATTCTTGATATTCACTAGACCTGGAAGAGGTTTCTACAGCAACCACCTTTCCAGCATTATTGAATGATGAATAGCCTCTCTTCTTCCTTCGAGCTACTCAAACACTTCCCATGACTGATTCTCCTGGAACAATTTCTGCTATTGATGTGAACCTGGCAACAGGATTGTAACCAAAAAATTAGCAGACGCAAAAGCGGCAATAAATGTTCATACTCATAGTGTGAGGTTAGTAAGTGTTGCCTGCTGCCAGCCCTGGCATCGTGGGAATCGCAGCCACCAACAGATCAAACTAATTCTGCCCAGAAGTACTGCCGGACAAACTATCAGGATGTCTTTAAAGATAAAGGTGATATGAGAGCCCTCCTAATGGCTAATCCTTTTAGTCTTTACTGTCCCAAGGCACTCGGCTATGCTTCTAACTGAAAAAGGAGTTAAATGAGAGACATTTTACTTTCTCAGGAAGCTTCCCAAAATGATCTGAAATAATAAAATGTCACCCAGGAAATTTGTAGAATGGCAGCTTGTAATGCATGACTATACCTTGACAGGAAAAGCGTAATATATATCTTATCTCAAAATGCTATTACTTTGAAGTTAGCATTGTGTGTGCATTTGAAAAACGCCTACACAGCCTACAAAGCCAGTATCTTGTACAAAAAGAAAAGAAGCTTGTTCTAATTCTGTTTTGAATAAATGTATAAAACATAGGAAATGTGCCCTGTAATTGTGCCAAGATGCAAACAAGGATTAAAAAAGCAGTTCTGTTAACAACATTATACCTTTAAAACAATCTCATCCTCAGAAATATTCTGTCTGCAGAAGGTAACATTTCCTTAATTTGTTCTATTTTCTCTCATTTCATATACAAAGAATGGCAATTACCATATATTTAGAAGTGCAGATGGTTGAGTGAAATAACTCTTGGACCCCAGAACTTCGAGGCTTTAGTAATTGCATTTCCAGTGGAAAGCATACATCTCAGTTCAAATTTGGCTCCGGAAAGAACTAAGAGGTGCTAAGCACCTGGGTAAGCAAAACCCAAATTCTTTGTAAGAAACTCTGATTATCGTACCATGAATTAATCTGTACCTTTAAAATCAACCATATATTTAATGCACTAGCTGATAGGAGAAGTCTGAAAGGAATCAGATGAATCCAGCAGGTCAGAAGAAAATGCAATATTTCTTTACACAACGTGTAATCAAGCTGCAAATTTCTTTGCCTCCAGACATTTTGTGGATGCTAGAAATCCACACTGGACAAATTCATAGATAAAAGTATATAGAAGATTCTAGCAATGATATTACTTTTAGATCAGTGTTAGCTTCTGGCTCTGATAAGGATAAAAACACAATGCATGAAATCCTGGAAGGAAACTTCTGCAAAACGCCTGGGCATATCACGTCAGCCTCCAAAGCTGAACAGCATCTCACTGACCTAAGATGGGGTCGTTCTTCACAGGAAACACGGGTCAAACACTCATATTTAGCCAGTAATCCTGCTCCATAGGTGGGATTGTCTCCTGCACTGGGATGAAAAAGCAAACCACAGTCCTGCATGTCACTGAACCGCTGAGATGGGCACAAACTGTTGGTGGCAAAACACAGAAACTCAACAGCATTTTGGCAAAGTCACAGGCCATCTCTATGTGCAGCTAATTTGCTGTCGAATGAGAGTTCCCTTAATTTTTTTGTGCTTTACATCAAGAGAGATGGCAGCAATTAAATTTAATCACTTCTGTCCGAGGTTTTATGCATATGGGTAAAAAGTGTTGTATGACATTGTTATTATGGTCATTGTGCTGTTCGCTGTGTGAGAGTCAAAATTACCAGCCACTGCGGCAGGAGGTGACTGAATAATCCAAAATACAGCAAATGGAAGCAAAATTTATTATGTCAAATGGTAAAATAGAAATACTCCAGATTGTAAGAGAATGGCTGAACGGGGAGGGAAAAAAAAAAAGTGTTAGAACCTGTGGCTGAAAAGAAACTGTGGGACCGTAGAACACAGAGGCTGACACCCCCTTCATTCACCCCAAAGCCTTGAACAAAATCTCACGAGCTTTACCAGCTTTTTGTGCTAAGCTGGAGTAGACCAAGTTGTGCGTACACGTACAGACAAGCACACCCCACACTACAAATGGACTAGCTCACCGTATTTATATTTTTAAAAAATGATGATTACTTGTATATTTTTCCTTCTTCTACAGCAAAATCTGCCCCAGGACGTGCCCTGGGAACGTGCAGTGCAACACACGGAACAAATCTAGGATAGTAGTGGCAAAATACCTGTTTACACCACAATAAAGTGAAGAGCAATATGGATTATGTAAAATTTATCTCTGTAGCTTCAGAAATTTTTCATGGCAAACTCACAGTAAGCTGCAGCAATCGTTTCTTTACTAACCATGACCAGAAACTTGGAAAAGGCTTTAGAATGCCTTTGTTAAAATCAGACAGTGCTTTATATCTATCTGATCGGATAAAAGGCTAAAAACAACCCTTCAAAATCACGCAGAAAGAATAAGGCTGTATTTCATCTTTTAGGCTCGTGATGACATTTTATATATACACATACGCACACATATATTATGTATCTGTACATATGCATACATATAGAAAAAGATAGAGCTAAGAGGTGCAAAATAAGAACTAGAGAAGCTTATCTGTTCAAATACAGTCTCTTTTTAACGTTGTTCATCAGCTTGGCCAAAACCCAAAATACATGTAATATTTCTCATGGGATTCTGATTTTTACTGTATTTACATTTTGCTTTAACTACTAGTAGGCCTCGAACAAATTGAACTAAAAATGATAGGAAATCATTATGTTTGAATTAATGTTAATCTTGGTATAAAGCACAATATTCCAGCAGTTAACATGGCAACATAGCACATACTTGAAGCACCTCTTGATCCTCCTCTAGCTGCCACGGTCTGTTCCAGCCCATACACTGATCTAACGCTCTGTGTAGTGCTCTCAGCCTCAGAAAAGTTGGTAATAAAATCCAGGAGATGCCTGAGAAATGAAGATATGGCATTTCAAAAAGAGAAGAGTGTGATACTCAATAATGGCATTTGCTCAGGTTTCCTTGCTGTAACTCAGAGCAACGCGCAGATGATGGGAAACAGCAAATCAGAAAACGTAGCCAAAAGCTGTCACTTTCTGGTAGACTTTGTAGCTTTTCAATATTCTTTCACAAGTTCTAGAGAAATTCACTGTCATGGGCTGTGGGAAAAAGCCTACTCTTGCCCACCTCTCAAAGTCTTTTTACCCTCATTACACCATTAACATATTCTAACTGAAGCATTTTATACTAAACAGACTTTCCAATATTCACTTTAAAGTTTCATAGCTGCCATCAGCTTTACAAAAATAGAAAGCAATTATATACCGTTTTAACATTACTGCATTGCATTATTCCCAAGGGAATGAAAGAATTTAAACGATTCGCTTCTCTCTCTCTTATCTAGGAAGTAAAGTATTTCTTAGTCTGAAACACCGTATCAGTAAATGCAAAGCTGTGTACCTCTTTTTTGCAAATTTATTTCCTTCAGATTTTCATAGACAGATGAGTCAGAGACATCCATATCACCCTGAAAGTCACGTAACCAAGAGTGCTGAAAATCTCCATCGTGCTTAAGAAGTACAGAACGTCTTGCCTGACCACCACAGTCCTCAGTGATTACCAGCAGCAGAAGGGATCACGTGCTGCAGCCAGGCTTTTTGTCTGGAAAAACAGCTGGTATCAAGGGCAGAACTGCCAGTGCTTCTGATTTTATCATCAATAGAATGGAATTCAGCACTTTTCTGAAATATGGAAGCCTTGGATTATATGGGAAGATGAATTTACTTTTAAGTTTCTTGTCTGCAGTTTTCTATAGGGGAAAAAGTGCTATCCTAAAGCTGTCTGGATCCCTTAAATAGCACATATTCTAGCACAGCCAAGTAGAGGGACACGATCTACGCACAAAGAATGAAGATGCCTTTTAAGAGAAGGACTGTATTCTTGAAAGCTGCAAGTCCAAATAGGCTTTAGGGTCACAACAGATGCTCAGCAGAGGCTGGGCTTTCTGGTGACATGATGGCTAAGTTGGTGGAAGAGACTGCCAAGTAAGAGAAGAAGGGTGGCATAGTGTCCAGGTGCAGTTGGCAAGACCACTACTGGCACCTTCCACTCAACTCAAACTTCTGTGCAAAGGGGATGCTATTTTGCCATAGTGCTACATGGCACAAAGGATTTACTTCAGTCTGTGCCACCAATCACATCTAAAGTGGGCCGTGCCACCATTCCTCAGCTATAGTTTTCCTCTGGGCTATTAGTTTTTTACCTCATAGAGCCGTCAGCATGGCACAAGTGGCCCTGGGGCAGGGAACAGCAGGCAATGGGCACAGAATATTGTGGTTTCCTTCAGAAATCTTTCCTACCACTGAGGGAATCCCTGGCAGAGCTGGATGTGCTTCCAAAGGTTTTTTGGTTCTTGCATAACAAGTTATAGGTATTAATTGGTGTGACTGCATTTTATTGCAAATTAAACAATTGGACCCATTATGCTGTTCTGAAAAATTTAGATAACTGTGTTAAATTTTGCTTTCTATCCTGTATAGCAATGACTTGTTGTCTTGAAAGGACTTGTAAGAAAGAGAAAATTTGAAGTCAGAATGGATGGAATTATCTGACATAGGGAAAAGTTTCTTGAATGTAATTTAAGTAATATTTCAAATGTGAGGAGTCAGTTTTATCACTTACTATACTTAAAACAAATCTGCTAGTAAAATGGGATGTTTGCTAAGAAGAACACATAGAGGAAACTGTTGTGATCCCAAAGGCAACATCCCTTATCTTACAGAAATATCAAATTATTCTGGTGCAGTATGTCATTCTGTGAATCCATATTTTACATTCATCTTTTCATTTATTGGCAGAGACTAAAACTATGTTTGAAGTCAGAGGAAAAATTTCTAGACTCAACAATGTTGTTTGCTCACAATTCAAGCATCTGTAGCTGCATCTGGAATTTTTACGTTGAGTGATATGGATAGTTAACAGGGTAATGGTACAATTAATTGAATTGTATCACCAACTTTGTATAAAGGGCTTCTTAGAGCATTTTAACTCCAACAAATATGATGTCTTCACACAGCTCTGAGGTATAAGTTCTTCATATGATTTTACTAAGATGAAACCACAATCTAATAAAATATTCACATCAGTAAAGATTTTGCTTCTGACTGATGTTCTGAACAACATCAGGACAGTGGCCTCTCTTTACTTTCCTTCATGTAGGTTATGGAACAGCCTTCACCCATTACTTAACCTATAAAACAACAGTTGAACCAACACCACACTGGAAAATAAGCCCATGAGCAAACATAGGCTCCAAATGAATACCTCCTAGACGTAAAAATAGAAATATTTGCAAAAAACCTGTTTCATAACAAAGTGTACAAACATGTGACAATAACAGGTGGTTTTCCGTATTATTGATGAAACTGAAAAAGATCCATTATCACAAGAAATAGCTGCCAAAACATACAGATCACTTGAGGAAACTAAAATTCAGAACTGGAAACACTGTGGCATTATTCAGATTACAGTTGGCTGCTGAGCTGTTACCTTTGCTGGAACAAAGAAGCCATCTGCTCAGACAAGAAGTTTCTGATATAAAATAAAATTTAGACTATGGCTCTACCCTAAAACTGTCTCTGGGGCTAGTGAGAGGACACAAAACTATAGAGGGAGGTTTTTTAGGCCTCTGGTTTAATTTCAGCCTGTCAGTGGCAATTCAGATATCTGTGCCATCCTGACAGTTCTCTGTAAACCTACCTGGGATTCCTCTTTTTTTTCCAGCTTGGGATCCCTCCTGGCAATGGAGCTGAACAAATTGGCCTCTGAATCTTGATAAAATGTCTAATTTCAGAAAGGAACATATGAAGGGTTTCCTTTATTTGATGAAATAGGAATCTGTTTTTAGAAAGCAAGGGTCAGTCATGTTTAACCAGCCAGTGCTTTTACTAAATATACCAGGAAGATGGGAAATTTCATGAGAACTGACATACTAATGCCTGTAAATCACTAGCATTAACTTTGAGCAGACAGATGCAGATCTTTTCAGGAGTTTTGTCAGTCTGGTACACCTTGCATGCCTAGTCAGTGTTTCCCTGAAACACTGGGGGAAGTAAAGAATTGCATCTTGGGATGTAAAATACAATGGGAGGTCAAAAATTGCAAAATCTGCAATTTGAAAAGCAGAAATGACTTTGCTTCCCATTTGCTCGCAGGCTGTTTTATGTGACCGAAATACAGGTATCTTTTTGGCCATCACTCAGTGCAGTTCTATGATTGTACCAGTCTAATGCCAATAGCAAGTGCAACCCAGCCTCAAGTTCTTTGACAACTTTAGGGATATCAAACTAGCTCAGCAGTGAGTCAGCTTTCCTCCTTACTGCACAGTGCACCTGTAACAGGAAAGCTATTAAGGGACAGGGTTAATTGTCTGGCTGAACTTCACGCCAGTGTGAGTCACAATTTACTTGTCTGATGAAGTTAAATGCCAGTACAAGCAGCCAGTGAGACAGATAAAGGCAAGAAATCACTTCACGTAAAGGAAATAAGCCATAGTTTGGTCATGCTCACACACCTTTATTTCTACTTCTGATATTTCTCTTGCAAAATGCATTCCCTGTTTATCTTCCTCCACACCAACAGGCATCAATGATTCTTCATGTTTATATAGGTAGAAATACCAGTGTGAGAGTGCTCCACAGAAGCCACTGTAAAAAAGCCATTATCTGGGGGTTGCTAAGCCTGGAAATTCTGCTCCATATCCTTGAGTGCCATCTACTGTTCTCCTGTCACTGAATATCTTAGATGCAAAACTCCTGTTTGTGAAGTATTTCTGCCACCATGCCTAGGCTGCTTCTCACCAAGAACACTTATAGAGAAAATACCAGGCTAGAGTTCATCATTGGAAAAATTCATTGTAGGAGTCCGAAAGGAGATAGAACAGCACCTTCAGTGACTTTCTCCAGGAAATAATTTGCTAGTGAACACTGTTCCATATGCAGCAATCCCAAAGATGAAGGGTCACAGTTCTTCCCTGAAATACGAGTGGAATGGAATTCATCCAGTATGTAAACAAGGTTCAAATAGTTGATGAAATAATTCTAATTGAAATCTAGAAAATGCAGGCATTGCTAATCAGTTCCATACTCTGCATTAACAACCTGCTGAACCACATAAGTGTGCAAACAACCCCTAGATTGCATCCAGAAATGTATAGTTATCCACCAAGATTCTTGTAGTGGTACAATCCAGACTCACACCTTAGGGGAATTTTGCTGATAACTTTACTTTAACTGAGAAATAGGATGTAGAAATGAGATGAAGCAAAGTGCAGTGAAACTGGACCTAGCTACCTGACAGTTTGAGCTCTTCTAGAGTGTTGCACAAGACTTAAACTACTGAAATGTTATTTTTCATCTTCTAGTACAATGTTTCAAAGTCTGGAGTCCCCTATCCTCCATGGTCAAGATTATCTGGTTGTCCTTCCCCACTTCTTCCCTCTGTTGTCCCATGATAGACATTTCCCCATTTTGCCAGGCCATAGGAACCCTGGAGGCTCCTTTCACAGGCCTAAAATATTAATTTTCCACAACAGGAACTAGGTCTGGAAGCTTCATTGGCAGAAAAGCCAGACAGAAAGCCCATCTCTCCCTTAGCAGCACAGGAGGCTTTCCTAGACAGCCCAAACACCTGCAGGACATGGAAATGCAAGCAGAGAGCCCCTGGTGTGATCTGCTCTACCTCTATCACCACAAGAACATACAAACTTCAAACACCCATGTTTAATCAAATGTTTGTGCAGGGATGTATGGACAGGATCACAGCTGGTGGATGTCTCTACATTAAGCCTTGGGGGAAGGATTTACATTGTTGTAAGCATTTTGTATGCAACTTGTTACTCCTTAAAAATGCTCACTACTAACACAGTCTGTTGTAAAAGACTTAAAGTTGGAATAAAATTTAATCTTAGATTACGGTGCTTTCGTACTGCAGCATTTACAGCCTATAAAATGCCAGATTGTTGTCAAACTGCTGCATGAGGAGACATAAGAGTCAGCTCAGTGCAGCTTTCTTTACAGATCGAAAGATGCAGAAACACCTCAGACTATGCCAACACCTGTACCTTCATCCTCATATCCCAGAATTCAGGTGACACCCCCCTGCCAAAAAGAAAACAAACAGGGAACAACATCACTCCTGCCTGACTTTATGCCCCCCCTGGCAAATGTAGCTGGAATCCTGAGAAGGTCTGTGTTGCAAATGGCAAAGCAGGACAAAGTTATCCCATTTCCCATAACAATATTTCAGCATATGGGACATATTCCAGATGGGTAACATCAGAGGCAAAGCGAAATTTAACATATGACCACCATCTGGGTCCAGTCGTACTCCTTTATTTTTGAGTTTCGTAGAAATTGTAGGCCTGTTGTAAAGTTCCATTAACATGAAGTAGAAGTTTAATTTAACTTGGATAAATGAAGTGTGGGCGTACTGATATATTAGAAAGAATACTATTACCTAGAAAATTATAGTGGTCTCATGAGGTGGAAAAGGAAACTAAAGAAATGATATTTAGTTAAGTCATACCACCGGGTTTTTTGATAGACTTGTTTTTGCTTTGTAATCAAGTGCAACATTATTTTATTATCATGGTTATACTATTATTACAGTGCAATCTTGCACTTGATTACAAATAAAAACCAGGGATAACTATGAAAATAAAACAATCTGTTAACATAATAATCTAGCAAAATGTAATAAAAGAAGTGTTGCTGTAAATTTAACAAATGTAAATGAGTAATAAGGGTGCTGTAGTAGAACTAGCTATTCCCAAGATACAAGAGATATTTATCCTAGTATGGACTAGAAAAAGCCTGGTAAATTCATTATGGACAGTAAATTAAGATGTAAAGGGTACGTTTAAAGGACTTCCTCACAAAAGTTATTCTTTCTGTGTTCATGCTTCTAAACATTAACTCCCCTTGTTATATCAAACAAATAATCTTGTTCTGCTCTTGTGCATTTTGGGTGGACACAGCTAGCTGGATTTTAGCAGTAACATAAACTCACAAATTTTGGTTTCTGCTGTGTTAAAATGCAATCTATTCTTCTGTTCATTTCAGATCAGCCAATGAAAAGAAATCAACAAAATCTTAACTAGCAAATTCAAAACTTTATCCAGCAAATTCAAAATTTAAATAGCAGAGTGAGAAGTAGCTACCATTCAGAACAAACATATGGACATAAGGACAGAGCTCTGCTGCCTCCTAAAACCAGACAACAATATTCTTGGGTGTTAGACACACATTTACAATCTTCTGCATCCCAGTGGGTGCCAAATAAGATGGTAAAAGCCTGTCATACAATTACCATATGTCAACAATACCAAGACCTTTTCCTATAGCTGTCACCTCTGACTGAGGATGGAAATAGACTTTTACAAAAACAAGAAAGACACTCCAAAGTGACCTGAAAGAAACACATTGCAAAAACATCAGAAAGTGGGAATAGATGGGTCAGGGTAACTTCTAGTCTGTCCCAATAACTCCAGTATAGCCACACAACACACAACAACAAAAGTACTAGTTTAAGTTTCATTAAGTGGTAAACATGTCTACATCACTGCAAATGTACAGGAGTAGAGTATTGCTGAGATTCAGGTCTTTGCTAATAGAATCATAGAATGGTTTGGGTTGGAAGGCACCCTAAAGCCCATCCAGTTCTATCCTCCTCGGCCATGGGCATGGACACCTTCCACTAGATCAGGTTGCTCAAAACCTCATCCAACCTGGTCTTGAACACCTCCAGGGATCGAGCATCCATAACTCCTCTGGACAACTGTGCCAGTGCCTCACCACCCTCACAAGAAAAAAAATTCGTCATAATATCTCATCTAAATGTTCCCTCTTTCAGCTTAAAAACATTACACTTTGCCCTATCCCTGCAGTCCCTAATTAACTTCATAGTCCTGTACATTTTTCATCTAGGGACTAAGACATCATCTCAGAGGAGAGATTCACTTACTAAAACCACTGCTGTCACTATACTTATCAGAGTTCCTGCAGAACTAGCAAAGTTTTCTGACAACGGGTCTTATTACAACTGAAAACACTGAGGAAGCTAGAAAAATGGAATATATATTTGAAACTAATGCATGAAAACAAAATGTTGATATACATACTGGTAATCACAGCCTAGGCTCTGTGACAGACTCATGCACAAATTCCCCTCATGTCATTATCATCTTTAAAGACAATTTTGGCAGAAAAGCTACCAAAGATCCATTCTGTTTCTCTTGTGAGTTGTCCATTCAGAAAAGGGCTGTACTGCATCAATAAGGCAGTGAGAAAATTAGAGCAAAGGAGAGCAATTGGCATGTGGCCTCTCTTCCATCAATGTAATTTCCATTTAATTACCATGCAAGCAGATGAATCACATCAGAGTGTCTTTCCCAGCATGTGCTGATAAAACACGAAGTGGGAACTTAACACCACTCTTACCATTAAGTTTCAAGGAAGTGAACTAATCTACGAGGGTGTTTGTGCATATTTTAAGGAGTATTAGACAATTCTAGAACCAGAATTTCAAGAGATATATCATGTGAATTGGAGGGAGACATTAAAATCATAACTTACTGAGTAGAAATTAATGATATCAATTCAACAGACACATGTGAAAGGAAGCAGAAGAAAAATTCGAGTTAAATCAGAGTTAATTGACCTAATCCTGGAAACATTCATAATTTAAACTAATGTATTACATTGGTATATTTGTCTTACAATATATCTAAATGCTTTTCAGAGATTTCACCTGGCTTCTCTGCATTCCTTTCCATCTTGTGTAAAGTAGATTATTATGTATGTATTCGCTTGCGTAGCGGCACTGATTTTTCCACACTTTTGAACTAAAGGCTGAGTTGGCCTATTTCATGCACCTCTTCAGAAAATGTAGTAGTTTGTTTCTCAGGGTCTTGGCATGTCACTATCACTCAGGTTGAGCCCTTAGGCAAGAAATTATGATATTATTGTATTAATCACATAAAGAACATAAAGGCTTATGGTGTATCTATCTGCATGCACCAACAGACTTCCCAAGTGAATACAGAGCATGATTTGCAAACAGAACAAAGATGAAAGAGCTTTTCAATTATGCGTCAAGTCAAGACAGAGCACAGAAACACAGCTGACCATCCTTGGAGTCCTTCTGCATTTCCCTGTATGTTCTTCAATATCTGCAGCTGCAGCCAGCACAGGAAAATGAGCCATATGTTAATCTTTATGACAGACTGCAAGTAGGACCGTTGCTGGAAATGATAACTGCTCATTGGCAAGTGCTGAGAAACACTTGCTACTAACTAGTTCCTCATCCCAATTTCATTCTGCTGGGGTGAGTGAGAAGAGATAGCAAGTTCTCAGCATGAGATAATGTGTCCTAGAAATTTGGTGTGTGAAAGTGTTGCTAGATTTAGCTTCAGGCACCTTCTAGGAGGGGAAGCAAGGGCTTTTATGGGCCAGAAAACACAGAAGTAAAACCAGGAACTAATATGGCGATAACAAAGGACAGAATGGATGGAGCTATTGAGATGTACTCTGCCACAGCTCAGGTCAGGCTGCTGTGGTCACATCTGTGCTCTAAACTCCAGGACACATATATAATGCTTCTAAATGGAGATTATTTCCCACTTTCCCAACTGAATTTAATGTTTGGGTAAAGATTACAAGAATTTGCTATCCTTTCCACTCTATATTATTCTGTGGAATTTACTATTCCCCTTTCTCTTTTTTTTTCCTTTGACACTGTTTACAAAAATCAATAGAAGCAAATGTCATCTCACAGGCAGCTCTCCCTTGCTCACCGAGTAGATGCTGCTTGAGAATCAGGCTTTGTTGTGTGGCTGGAGAGGTGATGCAAGTTTAAACCGGTCCTCCTCCAGATGGCCAACAGATTCTGAGAATGAGGGAGGCCTGAGCTACAGCTGAAGCTGAACAAACTCAGGCAAGTTTTCCAAAGGGGCACCTAGGCTAGGATTAACATCCAGGCTACCATCATAAAAATTAAATGAAGACTCACGCATCTTAAAACACATTTAGCTTCACTGATCTAGAAGCAAACTGGGCATGAGAAGACTGTACTGACAGCATTAAAACTGCTCTTGTATTTAAACTGACATCACTACTCTTGTAGAACAGAAATGTAACTATTCACAGTCTAGATTTTTTGGGCTTTATGCTCCTGTGAATTTTAAAACCGATTGCATATTCCAAAAATCTTTATCAAAAGGATGGAAAAACAATATAATTGTATCTTTATTTGCATTAAATAACAGCATTTAAATACGTGCCGTTCAAAATCATTCTAATGAGTCATACACAAACACAAAAGATTTATTTTGGATGGGCAATTCTGAATTACACTGGGCAGGCAAGATATGCCTGTCTAATTTAGTGTCTAAAATATGAAAGATAGCTCCATGATTGGATGCAACATACATGCTGTGGGCAAAGTAGAAAAATATAAAGCCGTATGTTTAACTAATGTAAGCAGCAGTTAATCTACTGGAATCATCTAGCGCATATTAACATTTACTTTCATCTCTCAGGAGCCTGGGACAAGACAGAGGTGGACCCTGGCAGTCTTTTTGCAGAGGCTGCATCCACAGAAGTGTCCTCAATGAGACACATGGGTGGTATTTTATGTGGTTAGCACTTACCTAGATTTTAGGGTAAGACTGCATTTCAAGCTGAGAGGTAGAGCTGGTGCAAAAAACCCCTCTGCCTCCACTTGGCAAGTGCCTACCAAGGCTTTGTTATAGAAACCTGCTCAGCAACCTGCTCTCATTACCAATTAGCTTCTGGCTTTATTTAGACCACAGCCTTAAGCATTTTAGAGAGGATGTGCCTAACTGACTTAGTGATATCTTCCTGTGCCCTGGTAGAGCTGTGAAAGAGGACACAGTGGTAAAACTGTGAAGGAGAAGCAGACCAGTTTTATCAGCTTTTGAAGGAAAGTTGCAAAGCACAGTTACTTCTTATGAAGTACAATAGTACATAGAGGCTCTACTTTTTTCACATGACAGCATTAGAATTTTCTACTTAAAAACTGCTTCTTGCAAGAAAGTTGAGGTTGGCAAAGAGATGAGGTTTTGATTTTTGTAAGGTGTTCGGAGATTTGTCATGGCTTTCTGTTGCTACACACTGACACATACAGATCCTGGCTTCAGCATCCCAACAGTAGGCAGACCTAAAATATGCAAGATATGACTACAGTAGCTCAGCGTCTTACTAACACTTGGTAACAAACAACAGGACACAGTGACTCTGAAAGTCCTTTTCACTCCTGTAGGATCCGGAAACTGTCCTGGGAATCTCTCTAATTTCATTTTCCTATCTAGATCATGTTGCTGAGCAAAATATGTTTTCTTTCTCTGAGGTGAATTTGCTATCTCTGCCTTTTAAAAAATTTGTTTGACTCAACCAATGAAATAAACCAAAAAACCTCAACAGCCTCTGCCAACCCAGAAGAGAGGAGCTCTTTCCTTTCCCAGCAGGAAACACAGAGCAAAAAAAGAAACACCTTAGGGAGAACTAGCCTCACAAAGTCAAGGCACAGGTAACCACAAGAAGCTTTTCATCCCAAACCACAGTAAGCAAGTTGAATGCCCACTGAAACACACTTCAGACTGGGGATTGGATTTAGGATTAAGCTGGGAGCACATTTCAGCACCAAACTGAAGGTTTCACACTTCATGGCATTAGGTTGTCCTGGAGAAATGCCAGGTCGCTTTTCTTACCTCTACATACCATAAAGACTTAATTGAGTGTGGCTCATGCCTTCTGCTATGGTGCTGAAACCTAATAAACACCAATGCCATGAAGGAAGCTGCATTGCAGTGGCAGGAGAAATTTCCTTAGACTCAGAGGAGAGCAGCAGAACATACGGGATCCTTCTAGATGAAGGAGGATGCTATAGTCATTCCAAAAGCTACCATTGTTACCAGGCAGGAGGAATGTAAAGAAGGTTGGAGGAGGCAAAAAAGTACTCTGAGAAAAGCTCTAGCCTCCCTGAACTTGCTGCCAGTATTCCCACTGGTTTTAGCATGGTCACGATCTCCTCAGGTAGATTTTATATAATTCATTCCCTATGTCCACCTGTAAGCACAGAGGGGAAACAAAATCACATAATATTACCTACCTGCATCCTGCTGCCATTGATCAAAGCAAGTAACACAACACCACAGTTAGAAAATAAGAAGCAGGGTGTTCTTTGGCATTCCTGGGTTTGGGGTTTTTTTTTCCATTTTTCTACATGTAGGGAAAAAAATAAGAAAGGACTTCTCTTTTCTACTTAACAGGTCATCTTAAATCTCAGAAACAGATTCATGTGTTCATGCAGCATTTTCCAGATTAGCGCAACTGATTTTGTTCAGGCCTTTCTGCAAGAGGCTCTGCCTATGAAATAAACCTGCCAAACCCAGAGGGCAAACAATGAAAATCAGGTCCACAAGCACATTTGCCTGAAAAAGGTTAGGATTAGTTCTCAGCCTGGCAGTGATGTAATGTGTTGAGACTACTGAATAGTGCACATGTGGCTCACTCACACCCAACACTCATCACTGCCAGGCTGGGGTGCTGGTACAGCCCCTTGATTGCCAACGTGCATCCTGCTCTTGAGTCTATACTCAGAGGCTCTGTGATCCCTCTCAACCTCTCTACATGGGTATAGTTTCATCTACTCTAATGCAAGCAGATTCAGAGAATGTGAAATCAGTAAATACTCTAGAAGCCAACAGAAAGCAGCCATGCAACCTTCTCCATGAGCAGCCCTCATGATGAAAGCTACCAGAAACAGAAGCTGGTGGAATTTTTTGTGCTGTGTTAATCTGTGCTGGACAGAACAGCCTGAGTAATATGTGCAGCAACATTTCAGCAGATCACTGGCTGAAGGCTCCACTAACCCACAATAGATGAAGTAGCTGATTGCTTAATAGCAAGAGGTTAAGAGGAGTAAATAAGCACACTTACAAATGTGAAATATTTATTGTTCTCTGGTGTTTTCTCCCAAAGCTGGCATATGGACAAGATCCTCTTGTCAATGGAAATGAACACAGGAAAGGTAATAAATACTACCTCTGCCTACAACAAGACGCAGGCTGAAGCCAGAGTTGGGTAATATACAGGCAGTGCAAAGTGAAGAAATAACAAAAAAGAGGGAGATGGTAAAAATTTAAATAGTAACAGTTCAGCCCAGTCCCATAAACTGATACTCCACAATGTGGATTGTAGCTGAGCCCAAATTAGTCATAAGAACTTGGCATAAAACTGCCAGGCCCTACCCACAGCAGGTGAGAAAGGGGCCAAACTCCCTCTTACAGCTGGCATTGATTTACTCTGGGGAAAATCTTCACAACAGCAAACACTTCACTACCTCACCCAGAGCTCGGCAGTACAGGAAGCAAGATTAGAGACCCACAGCAAAGGGTCCTCTACTCTCCTCCTGAACAAAAAAATGACAAGGCTTTGTATGTGCAAGTCTACCCAAGCAATGCCAAAATAATGGGTGAGAAGCTTGTGGGACACAGCTAATATATAATCTGGTGCATCCTGGGAGCTCAGGAATAGCTGTCTTCATCGCTATCAGAGATGGACACATTGAGCTTCTTCCTTGGAGGGAAGTGCTTGCTGACCACAGAAACCAGCTCCTGTTTCCCACAGGCTCCAGAAAACTGCCCAGCTCACAGCCCGTGCCTGCAAACCCCAGACAGAGCAGTGCACCTTGTGGAACGTGACCTTCACATTCATATCTGCAGTTAATGAAGCTTTAACAATAGCTCAGGAGGGAGACTTGTGCATTCATTACAGCCAGTTATTAGTACCCAGTTCACCTGTCCTACTCTGGATAACAGATGGCAGTGCACATAAGATGGGTATAAAAATATTACAGAGCCCAGGTGACAGTTATGGTTGGTTGAACCTGTGCATCGTTGCCCCACAAGACTTGCTCTGACTTTGGCCCTTACACGTTGCACACAGCTAAGACCACAGCCTGGGCTGGGGTTTGGTGTGGCTACAAGCTCTCACAGAAGCTGGAGAAAAGACTCAAATTTTCTGGTCAGAAAATTACAGTGGGAATCACTGACACAAGGAGCTGCCCGCAATCCTGTCTGGCAGGGCACAGGATCCCCAAGGATGCAATTCAGATGATAACTGGGGTGCATTACTAGCAAGTCCTGCCAGCTCCTCTCCCACCCAATAATCTGAAATTAATAACTGCTGAGAAAAGTCAGGTACCACCACTCCTTCCTCTTGCCAGGTATTGTCATTGTCTCCAGACCTGAGCTCTTGGGACAGTTTCAGTTCTTCAGCATCTGACTCTCACTTAACCAAAAGGCATCAGTTTTCCACCAGCATAAGCTAAAGCTACGTAGGATGCTAATGTGGTTTCCTAACATGATCAAGCAGAGTATCATCATAGGGTGCAGCATTTTCAGGGACTCTGGGAAATCCTGAAAGTTAACATTTAACTGCCTCAAACTGTTTTACAATCAGGGTCTCAAATTCGACAGGATACAGAGAATATCCAAGAGACTATTTAGTATTCCCCGTTCACTCCAAGCACAATTTAAACCTTAGGTAGCAGAAGACAGGCTCCTACATGAATACAGGGGACCATACAGAGCTTTCTTTCCCAACAGCAACACAGATATGCCACAACTTAATCTCATTTGCCACGTTAAGTAAACATATGTTCACGTGGAAAAAAATCAGTAGCAAGATACTCAATATCTGAATTAAATTTTTCTTTGTATTTAATAAACTGAAAAAAGGGTAAGCAAGTTTTTAGATTTGACACTTAGGTTAGCTGAGGTTACAAGAAAGCTGTGGGGACTTCAAAAGACAATAAATGCTGCTGGATGAGCACACAGTACGGCAGCCAATTGATTTTACTAATGATAAAAGAAAACAAACTAGTACATGCTGTTAGATATAAATTTAATTGCACACTTTCCAGGTACAAGGTGTCACTGGAGAACAAAAACCACCCCCATGTCTAAGTGTACGACACAGTAGACAGAGCAAGCAGCCTAGGTGTTCCCATTCACTCACACTCTAGTAAAAGAATAAATTGTATTGGTAACTCAGTACAAAGCGAATGGTCATGCATTAAAAATAACTCCTGAAAATAATAAAACCGCCATCTGAAACTTGGTGTAGTCAGGATGCAGTTAAGGCCATGACTTGGCAGGATTTTTAAGATAACTGACCATTTCTAGCTATCTGAATATTGTATCACAAAGCGCTAACTAAAACCGAACCTTGAGAGATACACATAATAGGAGATATACTTCTCACAATACAGGGCACAAGTTAAACAGCCAATGTAGTCTAGAAGGAAATGCCCCCCTTGAGAAGGCTTTTCTGTAACAATCTGGCATAGAATAATTCATTGCTTTGCTCAGGCTCTTGTCAGAGAAAAAAATATTATTCTAGTTGAACCTCTAGTCTGATTTGATCTGGCAGTTATACTCTAGGATCATTCTCCAGGGTTTTCTATTCATTAAGACCATAGTCTACACTTTAGGTAACAGCAACCATTTATATTTTGCAATTTCTTTTCTTATATTCATTGTAGCTTGTGGTAAGCTGAGTGTCCCTGTAACTATGTGGTTTGATTTTATTTTATTTTTAGAGATTTTAAATAATTTGCACTCTCCTTTCATTGTTGTCTCTTCTGGTGCGAAGTGCATCTCACCAGCACCTCCTCTCATACCTGCAGCCACCCCCACAGCTCCTGGACCTTGTTCAGAGCACCCCTGCAGACAGCAGAGCAGACCTGACTCCCTGAGCAACACCTTCATGAGATGTGAGTGCATGTACTCACAATAACAGCATTTGCCTCTAGGGCAAAAAACTCTGGGCTGTCCGTATGTCTAGAAATAATTTTCTTATAAAAGCACCTCAACTGCTGCCAAGATACCATTTTGTCAGGGTAGAGGTGGATGTTTGTAAGGCTCTGTGAGGCACAGCTGGCAATGGCTCACACCCCAGCCAGGCTGGCAGCCCACAGATTTTACTCTCATCCTCAGGGTTTTGCTGCAGGCATTTGCCTCGTCTACACTGCTCTTTGGCCAGCCCCTGGCTTTGCTTTCTCTTGTCTTTCAGCCACTCTCCAAGGATCCTGACTATAAGCCATAAAAAACTTTTCTCTCTGCTCCTTCTCACCATCCCAGACCACTGATTAGAGGCAACAAACATTCAGGAACCAGTACTGCTCCAAACTGACTCCTCTTGAGTGAAGGTGTTGTACCCCTGGCATCATTTATAAGGGTATTATTTTAACAAGTTGAGATTTCACCTTGCTCCCGACAGTAATCATGTTAATACAGAATATCAATCATATAAATATTTAAAGCCTCACTACAGTATTGAGAGAAGCAATTAGTAAGTCTCCGTATAGCCCTAAGAAGGTCCAAATAATAAACCTGATAAATATTCATGTTTAAAAAGCTCCTTGAGCTTCCACTGTGCTAGGAGATACTGACAGTGCTCTCTGGGGATGAAGCCTTGATGATACTGTGCTTGTTTTCACTCCTTTTCTCAACACGATGTTTCTGCTTTCCACTGCCATGATGCCAGCCCTAGCTCCAGGCGCCACTTTGCCAATTGGCCAGGCTGCAGGGGCTCCAAAATCCCACAACATCTAAAACTTTCATCGTATAATGTCACCAGCAGACCTGAGCATGGAGCAGCAGTTACTGCTGGCAGTAATACAGACATTTCAATCAGCTGGAAGAGGAAAGAGACCCCCCTCAGTCCTCACCAAGGTGTGCAAATGCACATCCAGGAGCCCCCAAACACCTGGACGATGCTGCCCTGGCACAGGGAGGCACCCAGGGACATATGGCATGGAGAGAACACCACCAAAATAGTGTGACAGGTGATAAAATATCTGCTGCCAGTTCATGGATTAGGGGTTTGCCATTTTTCCAGACCACTGTTGGATTTTAAGCACAACTTGTTACAGTAAAATAGTGCAGGGTGATCTTACCAGTTTGCTACATCGGTCACAAGCCAATGGCTACATTATATGGTAACTAGCTAAAAGCTAAGCCAGGAGTTTGTCAGAAGGGAAAGACCATTAATTAATCCAGGTGGACTGACACAGTCACTTACACATAGACACAACCACAGTCATTTAACTCACAGCCATGAATACAGTAAAAGAGTTAAGGAAACTCCAGTATAAGAAACATTACTTCCTAATTTATCTAGTTCTTTTTTATCTATTTCTTCTTCTCTTTTTTTTTTTTTTTCTTCAGAATGAAGAGCCAAAACAACTGGTTTTAACTCCTTGTATCCTTTCAACACAGCATTTGGGTGCACGTACCTGTAGCTGGTTGGCAGCAGTAAATACTAACCTCTACCTTGAGAGTCACTACTAGAAACCACCAGAGAAAAAAATTAAAAAATAATAAAGACAGAGCAGATGGCCCCAGCTGCTGAAGGAGCATATTGCTCCTTGCTGCAGCTCCAGAAAATACTCAGCATCATCAAGGTATGCAGCGTGCCCTGGTACTGCTGAGATCTGCATTTCAAACACCCGAGGCACCTTCCATCTGTCCTTTCAGGTATTGACTGCGCCTAGAAACTTACTCAGCAACACCTTGTCCTTGTCTCACCTGATCAGGCCTCTCTGCAAGATATTCACTGATAGCAAGTGCCACTCTAGAAAGGCAAAGCAGGGCCAGGCGAAACAAGAGAGCCTAACGGGCTGTTTGACTGACAGCTCTTTCTGCTCCACCCCCCTTCCCACCGCAGAGGGAATAAACAGCAAAGTTCTGCTGCAAGAGCTCAGTACATCTCTGTCACCACATAATAATGATGATAATTATCAGTAATAACAATAATCTGGATGTAAAGCTGCTCCAGCAGTTGGGACTAATGGATGCAGAATCTAATACCAGCCCTCCTAGAAGCCGCAATGGGCTGCCAGCTTTGCAGTGGTATTTTTTGAAACTCAGAGAAGAGAGAAGCCTGGGCACCTGGATTTGCAGATAAGTGTGCTGGTCCCTTGTTGGCAACACTCTGACAACCTGTTAGTGGCTGTGAAGTCATTTCATTAGACTGAAGAAAATGTAATACCTTCTGTAATTTCCACTCAGAGCAGCTGATGAGATTCTCTTTCATTCCTTCACTACTCCTAGATGCAGAGCAGACCTCTCTTTCTTGTCCATAAACACCAGGCATCATGCAAACCCACCACCCACTCCTTGTCCCTAAAACGGTCCATGGAGAGAAGGCAATTTCTGTGTGTTCTCAACTCCATTACATGCAGGATACCTGATGCCCTTTCACACCAGTATTTTTTTTTTTTTGGAGAATCAGAAGTTTCTCCATTGAAATTAAATACAGTGTTGTTTTCTCATTTGGTTCTCCCCAGTACCTACTTAGTAATTAGCATATTCATTTGTTTAGTTCCTTAGAAACTATATGCCATGGGAAACATTCTAAGTTGTCAAATGCAAGTCACCAATTAGTCCAAGACATTTAAGAAAGACTCATTGATTAATTGATAAATGTATCAGAGTGCTGACTAATCTGTGAAAAATCAGCATGATGCATCCTGCCATCCCTTCTTTTGTAATAAGATTCTTGATTTAACTGACAACTTGATTTTTCCTTCTTTTAATTAAGGGGGAAAAAAACAACACAAATNCCGCAATGGGCTGCCAGCTTTGCAGTGGTATTTTTTGAAACTCAGAGAAGAGAGAAGCCTGGGCACCTGGATTTGCAGATAAGTGTGCTGGTCCCTTGTTGGCAACACTCTGACAACCTGTTAGTGGCTGTGAAGTCATTTCATTAGACTGAAGAAAATGTAATACCTTCTGTAATTTCCACTCAGAGCAGCTGATGAGATTCTCTTTCATTCCTTCACTACTCCTAGATGCAGAGCAGACCTCTCTTTCTTGTCCATAAACACCAGGCATCATGCAAACCCACCACCCACTCCTTGTCCCTAAAACGGTCCATGGAGAGAAGGCAATTTCTGTGTGTTCTCAACTCCATTACATGCAGGATACCTGATGCCCTTTCACACCAGTATTTTTTTTTTTTTGGAGAATCAGAAGTTTCTCCATTGAAATTAAATACAGTGTTGTTTTCTCATTTGGTTCTCCCCAGTACCTACTTAGTAATTAGCATATTCATTTGTTTAGTTCCTTAGAAACTATATGCCATGGGAAACATTCTAAGTTGTCAAATGCAAGTCACCAATTAGTCCAAGACATTTAAGAAAGACTCATTGATTAATTGATAAATGTATCAGAGTGCTGACTAATCTGTGAAAAATCAGCATGATGCATCCTGCCATCCCTTCTTTTGTAATAAGATTCTTGATTTAACTGACAACTTGATTTTTCCTTCTTTTAATTAAGGGGGAAAAAAACAACACAAATATTTTTGGAGAGTGTCTATTCAATTTTCTGGTTATGCTTGAAGTGAAATCTACTTCACCTCATTAGTTGAAAAGTAAGGAAATGAACCTACTCTGCAAACTAGAATTTGTCACTGGGGCTCAGAGTGCTGATGTGGAAACTTAAAAGCAACTTCATCACTCTTCTCTTTATTATATGTATTTTTTAAGGCTCCTTTCTTATTACATAAATTAAAAGAGACTTCCTCAAATTCAGCTGCTTACATTTCCCATACAGCAAATGGCAGCTTTTGTAACAGCACAGTGTCATCATACATAGTCTATAATAGAATGTCCAGGGTAAAATATACAGAGTAAAAATGATTGAACATTCACAATTACATTTCCAAGCAGTAATATTCTCCCCGATTGGTCCATGGTCGCAAATCCCTGTTACTCTCAGGAATTCTGCTGAGGTATGGAAATTTGCCCCCCTAGTCACTGATACAGGTTTGGGTGCTGCCACGTCAAACAGGATATAAAACCTACTAAAGCATTTGTACATGTGTGGATTTCCTGACCTCTGTCTCTTAGAAAAGAAGATAAAATCCACTGCCTCACTGGCCAAGGTGGCACCCAGAGTGCTTGCAGATAGCTGTAAGAAGAACCATTTTTCCAAAAACTATAGTTCAAAGGAAACTAAGGTAAGAGACTCAGTGTTACACAAGATGCCAGACTTTGTCCTAAAAATTAGTGTGTGTAATAGTGTAGAGATGCTACTTATCACACCAGATAAAAGAGACTGAGGGATAAGTGATGGATTTCTGGAGTATGTAAGCTGTAATAACAGCACTGGTTAATGTTGTGACTCTGCCAAGAACCTTTACAGTTGCTGTCTCGTGTTGTCATAAGAACTCGTCCACCAAGCTGAGTATAATATACAATATATCTGCCTCCCCACCTAGCTAAAGTTAGAGTAGGACTCTGAAAAGCTTGATGACTACAGCACATGTGAAGCTGAGGAAGACATGCCTTTGGTCCATGTGGCATGTAGTAATGTTCAGCCCACAAGTTTCTTTGAGGCTCCATTTTTCCCTAATGAAGCTTTTCCTCCTCCCCTTGCAAAGCCTGCAGCCAAGATATTTATTTTGGTCCAGCCCAGCAAAGGCTACAGAGCTGGCCCCAAGGGACCAGTGCCAGCACCCAGCACAGCTCCAGCTGCATCCTGGCTCCCCTGAAATAACAGCAGCTCTTCTCATTTCTCATAGTATTTCCATAAATTTTCCATGCCCATTCTGAAATTATAACTTCTTGCCAAAAAATCTGTTTAGTGACGTTTGCCTGTGAAGAAGTGTTTGGGACATCAACACCTAATCCTGATGCTCTGGTGGAAAAGAGGAATAATTACAACTCCTCTTCAGACCAACAATACGTACTTGCCTGTAAATATGCAGCATGGTATATACCTTTAAACAACCTTAACTAATCATTTCTAGGCAGAACAGAAAATCTATTTCCATTAGTTTTCAAAGACTCAAGAAGTACGTATGTAGGAAGATCACTTCCATAAATTCACCTTTTTAGAGGCACAGGGTAACCCAGAATTTATGCAAGTGCAGGTCAATCAAATAACCCAGTATTTATATGCTCCCTTTCAAGCTCCGGGGAACTGGACTAAAATGCTAAAAATAAAATACACATGTTGTAATAAGCACAAGATTTAGAGGCAGAACTATTCTGACAGCCCAAAATAAAAAGCTTTACGCACAAGATCTCGATGGCTAGGTCTGTACCTAAATCACATATTGATTTAACTCACTGTAGACAAGTTATATAAGCTTTGGAATTATGCATGCTTGATCAATGTGTTTTAGAAATGAATCTCTCTCTGACTTAATCATTTAGGCAAGGGAAGAAGTCACATAAATATCTCTACATTTTACTTTATAGGACAGTAAACCAATTTCTAATCAAATCTGTATGTAAACAGGATTAATTTTTTTCCAAGAAATATCAATATTAAAACACTTTTCAAAGAAAAACTGAAAACATATCAAAAATGACTAAGTGTTAGCTATTAAAGACACACATTATATTGATGCACAAGTACACAAACACGATGATCTGAGATACAGAGGCAAATGCAATATCCCTTTGTAATATCCAGGAATGGTGTGTTGTAGCACCACACTGGGAAAAAAAGTGCATTCAGAATCTCAGACAGATGAGAGAGTTGGATGCATTTGAGACTTCACTCCTTCGAAATGTGAACTGTGATTCTACACTTGAGTGCAGGAACAAAGTCCCACTTCAAACGTGCTGACCCCAGTATTGTAGGGGAGCAATAACTGCTTACACCTATGCATGCAAATTTCTAAGTGTTTTAAAATGGAGGGTATTTTCTCAGGTTAGAGACAGGGAAACTGAGGCACAGAAAGGCAAAACAACCCCCTGAAAGGCACAAGGCGAGCTCAGGTATAAATGCCTTGGCAGCGAGGGTTTTGTTTGAATGTCAATCTACACACGCAAACCTCATTTCTTAACCATATTATTGGTCAAATCCCACTGACATCAGAGGGAGTTCAAGGACAGGTTCTGACCTTGCTTAGAGGTAGGTCCCAAACACACACCTCAGCTTTTCCCTAAGCTCATGTCCTGGCTAATTTTGGGGCACTCCAGCCAAAAGTTAAAAAGCTGACTCACCGTTGCAGTTTCTCTGAGTGGCCTCAGCAACAGCCCTCTCACCCCCCACCAAAATACCAACACCGTTCATGGGTCATTCCCAGCAGCACGAAAACAAGCTCTGCTCCCAGCACAGCATCTCCCTCACCTAGTGGAGACTGAACCTCAGCACAGACCCATGGCCAAATCCACATTGATGCTCTCTAGGCTAACAACGCATGAAAAATTAGGCAAAACGGATTGCTGCAGCCTCAGGGGATTCCCTGTGAAAGTGCATAGTTAAACAAGGAAGGAAGCCACTTACCGTACAGGACTGTAATGAGCGACACGGGCATGACCAGGATACCCACCAGCATGTCTGCCACCGCCAAGGACATCAGGAAGAAATTTGTTGCATTCTGTAACTTCTTCTCCAACGACACAGCCATAATTACCAATATATTCCCCCCAATGGTCAGCAGGATGACAACCAAGATCAGAAGAGCTGGCCAGTTCTTCTCCCTCACAGACATCCGAGAGACTTCACCCTTCTCAGAGGCATTAAGAGGATCAGATGTAGTCAAACTCTGATTCAGAGTCAAATTGCTGCTTAATGACCAAGCCATCAGACCACCATGCAAACTAAAATCCAGCGTAACAGACACTGTAGTTAAGCTGAGTAATATTCCAGTGCTACTTAAAGTGCTCATCGTCTGGGACTGGTTTTTCTGTCTCTTAGCCGTGCCTCAGAGATGTTCCCTTTTCCAAACTGCAGGTCCAAGGCAGATGCCGAATTTCACAAAACCTGAGCCAGAAAATCATTTGCTCTTCCATAGTGAAACAACTTTACAGAAGTTAGCGTGGAGCTCTTCTAGTTTCCTTGGATGCGGTGGAAGGTGACCACTGACCAGCAACCTCAAGGGAAAGGAGACTTTGCAATCTCCAGCTGGTTTCCAGGTCCACCATTCTGAAAAGGAAAGAAAAAGCATATTCTTCACTGAAATCATAGTATACACTCCACCTTCTTCATCCCCATGCAAATGACATCCTTATCCTTTCTCTTCCTGCTGTTTAGGATGTTCTTCAGACTGACAGTAATTTATCTTATGGGTACAGACTATGCCTACCATCATGGGGGAGACAATAACATCAGTGTGTTCTGGCTGGTTAAAAGCTGATTATCACTAATTAAATGTTTTGTGAAACCTGCAAAAGCAAGTCTGAAGAGCAAAATATGTTTCAATTGATAGCCACTTCACAGATGCTCTGCCGCTGTGTAAAATAGTAATCGCACAAAATTCCAACCAACCCAGAGAGTGCAGCCAAAGCACAGTGTAAACTATCTCCTTAAATGGAAGTGTTTGGATATATTTTGTATATTCTGAAGTAAAGCACAGTTGTAAAACCCCTCAGATGTTAATGATTAACTCTCCTATAATAACAAAGACAGCAGGGTTTTTTGGGAAATAAAAGGTGGATAAGGTACAATTTATATTAGGTAGCATTATATGATGCTGTACTGTTAATCTCTCCAAAGAAATAGATAACGGAGACTTAAGAAATCACCAGCTGGGCAAGTAAACCCAGTCCCATCAACCTGCTGCCCAGTACATGCAAGTTTCAGCACCCTCATCACACGCACAGTCAGTAGGATTGATTTCCTTAGAGTATCTCACATGATTTATGCTTCTTCATAAATTAGTTGACACCGAGGGCAAGTCAGATTACATCCCCTGACTGCCCATTTAATATAGGCCAGAAAGCATCATGCCGGTGCCTCTGAAGGAGTCCATTAGCCTCATCGTTGACCTAATTCAGCAAATTAAGCATCCTCTTAACTTCAGGCACATGCCTACACCTGCTGAGGCTAAGGGCAGGTATTCCCAATTCTGGCTAAATCACATCCTCAGGAACTCAATCATTTTTAACTGCCAATCCCGTACTGATGAAAACAGCAGATTTACTTTGAATTTTCACTGCATCAATCAGGATCCAAGCAACCATGTACAGCATAGGACTAAAATCACAAAAGGAAAGGTAAACCACCACCACCCCCACCCCCCCAAGACACACATTAAACATGGAAGTTGACTGGTAAGCAGAACAAAATCAATAGCATGCAAATTTTGTTGAATAAATCCTCAATATTTTGTGTAGTCCACAGGAAGAAAAGCTGTTCTATTGCTGTTAAATAAATCTATAAACAAAAGCCAGATTTTGACCCTTGAATACACTGTGGCACACGTGCAACACAGCCACTTGCTGTCCAAGGATAAAAACTGAATGTAATTCATGGGATTACATTAGATTTTATGTAACATAAGAAGCACTAAGAGTCCTATAATAAAATATTTAGCATTCATGGAGCTCTTGGAAACTTACTAATGGGTTCTGTGCACAGAAACATTTCTTAAATGAGCAGTGTGTACAATGAACCAAGATTTGCTTCTGCATCATAGTTAATTACTCCCAAAGGGTCTCTAAACCACATATTTAGGAAGAAGTGTTACATTATGTGCACAGAAAATAATTTTGCAGCTGCACATGCAGATGAATTAGCAAGTAGTCACTGGACCACTTTTATTTCCAAGTTAGCTGGTCTAAAATGTCTCTAGGAAGTTTAAAAATACTTCTGAGTATTATTTTTGAAACACAGCTCTTACTTTAAAGCTGTGAAAAAATTAACCATTTTTCCACATCACCTTCCCAGTGTGAAGGAGACAATAGGCAGATTTGTGGCACTTGAACTCTTCTAGGCGTGATACCCCCAATAAATTCAGTGTGAATTTCTGTGTCTCCAGAAACTTATCACGCCACAATAATACTTTTGCAGCATGAGCAGAAAGCTCATGGCCAAACATGATGGTCAGACAGCAGGATACCCAGCACTGGTCTTATGTCTTCCCTGGTCTCAGCTCTTGGAGGTTTGGGAGAAGGTCACACCACCTTAAACAGGTGTGAATGAGCATGATGTTCTTGTCATGAGCTAGTTAGAGCTGCCAGAGGAACGTGGGCAGTGAGATACCTTAACTCTTCATCATTAAAAAAAACCAAAGGGACCGACTAAGCCACAACGGGAGATTTTCTGAATTAAATTGTCTAATTTTATAACTGTTCAGGACTGAATTCTGAAGTGGTCAGTAGGGTCATTCTTCTGTATTTGTAATAACACTTTCTTCCATGAATCATGTTTAATCAGAACATGAGGTTAAAAGGATCAGTAGGCAGAATTATCACTTGCATATTCATCAGTTTTATTATTAAAATTAAAATGTACATTTTATGGCTACTAACATACTGCAAAGCATGCAGTTCTAGAATTATACTAGTCACCAACTACAATTTGTTTTGAATGAAGTTATCCTCAGGGGGAACATTAGTTTAGTCAGGAAGGTCTAAGAAAGAGATACTTCAAAATTCATTTGCTTGCTCTAAATACGCAGTTTTCAAACCACCTTAGAGACAGACTTCGAGAAAAATGCTTTTTTATACAAAGTAAATTCTGCAAATCTGGTACACAGTAACTTCTCAGTAAGTAAACTACATTTTCTAGATTCTAACAGATTTCTCAATAATCCTCTCCCCACACTGCTGTCAGTAATTAAAATGTACATGTTCTACATGCAAAAGTAAAATTGTACTATGACATTGAGAAACTAAACTTTTTGAATTAGGACTATAATGGTAAAAATTAACCTCAGACTTCAAATTCAAGTGCTGCTGTTAGAAAGAATGATGATTTCTTTTAAAACTTGGCCCATTCACCTGTCTGTTACTTGGAGTGACTCATGAAAAGAACCGTTACTATTTTAGGGCCAAAGTAGAACTAGGAAAAGAAAAAGAAATCACAAAGACACCTAAAATGCCTTTTCCAGGTGCAATTATGGAAATGCAGCATCTGAAATAACTGGGTACATATGTAGGAGAGATGCATAGAAAAAAGTGATGACAGTGGTAGGAGTTCTGTCTTATCCTATAGCCCCCAAATTCCTGGTTTAGATGGAGTGAACACAACATACTGAGTGAGCATGTGATCTCCTCATCCAGATCATTGATAAGGATATTGAACAGAAAAGGCCCCAACACTGAGCAAGGATAGCTTGGAGAGAACATCAAGATAAAAAGGGTTTTCAAATGTAGCGTAGGTTTTAGAAAAGACTATAAAGGTTAAAAAAAAATCTCTTAATTGCCTTAAAATCAATAAATCAATAGAGGAAGCATTTTGTACATTCATTTTGAAAAATGATACATGGGAATTTGGCTACAGCAATGCTCAAGATTGGGCTCCACCTTCAAAATTAACCATCCTATTGCTTTGATGATACTTTTATATTATTTTACATGGATTCTGCCTTGAAATTATCAGCCTTCTTTTTCACTGCATCCATCGGTCTCCATAAGGTAAAACTCTATAACTAATTCCCTCAGTTACAGTCTTATAAGCATATCACTGTACCAGAAAAATAATTCACATTTTATTCATAAATTCTGCATATATTTAAGAAATAGTTCCATAATTTTAAATAAAAACCTGTGCCTACCACAGATCTTTCCAGCAGCTAAATACAAAGCACACATGCTGAATTTTGTGATCAATCATCAATTCTAGCTCAATCTACTACTGACAGTGCTCAGAATAATTTAAACATTCAGCAAAGCCAAGTTCTTGTCTATGTCATTTTGATAGAGGTAAGTAATGAGTTCTTTGGGTGCTTTTTTTTCCCTTTAGTCTTTAAGTCCAGTTCAGAATAAACTGAAGCTAGAAAAACATCTTTGTTTCTCTTCCATCAAGAACACATGAATTATTTAAAGCAAGAGTTTGGTTTGGTGAAGTTTTCAGATATTTCAGTAGGTTAAATTGAAGAGAAACAAAAGCAACTATGGTTCATAAGCCCGTACTGGTGGGCTCACATGCCTTTAGGAGTGTTTACTAGCATTTGTCTTTCTAAAAGGAAAAAAACAACCAACCAAACAAACAAACCTTTTCTGGAATAAACACAATTATTTTTTTTCCTGTGAATTAAATGCATTCATCTTCAGTTTTACTCTTCAAAGCTCAGAACATTTTCTCTTGGAGAAAATCAGCCTCCCGCTGAGAACTCAAGATGTTCCCCAGCCCCCAGCAAGGATCCTGCCTCTCCTGGACAGACTGCAGAGCTCCTGTGCTCTTGTAAATCATTTAATAACTCTCTGGGACTCAAAAGCCTGAATGTTAACAATATACATTCAAACTCTGGTAAGAAATAAGAAAGCATAAACTTAGCCCAGAAAAAGAACCTGAGTCTCAGACAGACCCAGAGAGGAGAATAATGTTATTTCACAATAAGCCTTGCTGTAAGAAATGGAAGTACTTATACGATCAAACCCAATGACTTTCATCAATCCCTCCTGCAAGTAATTCAAGTAACATTCAATGGCTTGTTAAAGGTGCAGAGGTCATATGTAAGAGGGAAAAAGATTTTTTTTCACTTAACTGTCGGCAGTATTCAATTCTCTGAGTTACATTCACATTTCATTGATAAGCAAATGAAAGACAACAAGTTGTTAAAGATGAAACATATATTTGAAACAAAAGTCTTTCCTTCAGCCTTCGTTTTGATGGTAGATCTCCATAAAGGTAAAAATAAAACAGAGGTTGAGTAAATGGAACTGCAAGAACTGTGATTTTTGACAGGAAAACAGTTGCAGAGAGTTCACAACTATCTGAGCTAGACAGTCAGATGATGTAAATTGTCATGGCTCCATGAAGCCCTTTATAAAATGGCAAATATTTTTAAATTATGTAATAGGATATACAGTTTAGGCTCAAGAAGGCAGATTTAAGGCTTCATTCATGCTTCACTCTAAACTCTGTATTTCCTTCTATCTGCATGTTTACTAATTTATCTTTTTAATGCATTGCAAAATTCATTTTCATTTTTCTTTGGAACAGAAAATTGCTTTAAAATACATCTTTTTATGACTCCCTTGTGAGGGCCCCTTCAGTTTTAGTGACAAATAAAATATTTTTTTATATATATACAAATTTCAGTATTTTAAGCACTTGCAACTCATCATTCTCCTTTTCGTAGGACAGCATCCCTATTTCTGTGCAGGTCCATTTTAAACTGGTGTGTGAGAATGCAGCAAGTCCAGCAGAGACCACCAAGGTGATTGGGGCTGAAGTTCATTAAATACTTGGTTTTGTTCAGCACTGGCTTTGCTTCAGCCCAGATAAAAAGCACTGAACAGCGATGTATTTGATGTCCAGAGATACCTGCTGATGCTTATAGAGAAAACAGTGAGACTCTTCCAAGAGCTGCACAGCAAAGTGACTAGAAGCAAATGTTAGAAGTGACAGATCTAAGGAAATGATGTATAAAATTGGAAATAAATAGATAAAAGAAATCACAGTGGAGGTGGACAGACAAGAGAATTGGGTCACAGAGAGACTGCTGCATCTCCATCTTTGGAGATGCTCAAAACATAGACCAAGCATCTGAGGGTAATCCTCAGCTAACTTTGAGGTTAATCCTGCCTTAAATATAGTCTTGGACAAGAAATCTTAAAGAGGTCCCTTCCACCTTAAATTATTCTATGATTGGATCAGGAATGTTCTTCTGAGCAAAGCTGTCCAACCTGGGGATGTTTTTGAGCTTCTGTTCCTGGATACACACTCCCCATGCTTGTCCCTGCTACTCATGCTCAACATGAGACCAGCAGATCTTGTCACCTTTTGCTTCCCCAATGTCAGAAACAAACCTCTGTGTGCAAGCCAGAGAGCACAACTGAGAGGACCACACTCTGCTCAATGCAGAGACCAGAACCCAACAGCTCCATGAACACAAGCCCTTATCAAACAGCAACACTTACGCAGCAATGCCATGTCCTCACCTCTGGCCAGCTGTTGAGGTCATAGGCATCTGAGGAACCTACAATTCAAGTATATTCTGAAAAGCAGCAACTGCAGAAAGCCTCATTGAATTTTAGTCACCTGGTTGCATCAGGAAATCTTCCTGTCTTTCAAAAGCAATACATGCACTATCAACACAAAGACACGTTTCCACAATCATTTCAGTGGAAAAAGGAAAATCAAAACCTAACGATTATTCTGCAGATACTTCAAAATTAACTGAAGATGCAGTCCAGGGAAGTGCTTATGCCCTATTCTAAGTATTTAAATACTTTCCAGAACCACTCTTGAACTGGCAACCATATTACTAGCACTTTGACTAGGGACTTCCTTTCCAAGGAATTATTCAATACTCTCTCTTCAGTTTTGCAAGAAATTCTGGACTTTTTCCCAGCAGTTACTGGAGATAAATCAGTGTAAAAAAACCACTTAATAAAACCTTAGGGAAACCTCCTGAAACACAGATTTTTAGTATCTTTTTTTTTTAAATTCCGACACAGAAAACAACTATTTAATTACTTGCAAACTAAAAAACATTACTTCATTTTTCACAGCAAGGGGAAACTGGATTTTCTCAGACACAAGTTCAAGTAATGGTATTTTGTAGGGTCGGTATAGTGAAGCAGTACCACTCTGTCCAAAACCAAATAGCATTAATTTCCCTCTCTGTATCCTCCCTCATACTGAGTCAGAAAGGCATTAATTTCTTTCTCCAGACATTTCAAGGCAATACAAGCACACGGAAGAGATCTTAATCTACCTTCTAGCAGTAAGACTAGCATTCTTATTTTTCAGTTTCCTTTGGTGGAAGAGCACCTGGGAAACTCACAAGAAGATGTAAACACTCTGCCACTCCCTGCAGCGATAAACTTGCTCTCTCAGCAGAGAACCATAGAACGATACCTAGAACCATAGAACCATACCTAGAACAATACCTAGAACCATAGAAGCATACCTAGAACCTACTCACAAAAAACCCAGTTTTTCTCTCCTCTCTTACATGCTTTGCATGACAGCTCTTAGTTTACAGTATTAAGGTCTGGAAATGAGAACTTGCAATGTTTGTTCCCAAAATAAAACATAATAAACCAAAACAACAAAAACCCTTGCCTGGCTTTCTGTAGCTAACTTTTACCACATTTTAAAGCCATGCCTGTTAAACCACCAGAAGGATCCACAATTTTCAGCAGTTGTTGCAGGACAGTGCTCTCTCCCATATGTGATTGAGTATCTTCAGAATCCTAAGTTACCATTTGTATGGTTTTTCTTATCAGTATGTACGCATCCATAAGAAAATGTACCTGAATACATACATGGAACTAAACAAAAAGTATTCATGACGTGGCTTTATTTTCAAATTGGTTTTTTTGCAGAAATGTCACATTCAATAAAAATGAACCTGACATTCTCTAGTTATTGTGCATACTTTGTGACAGTAATTGATAGCAGCAGTCTATCTGCAAAGGGAGAACATGAATATTCACCAGGCCAGATCATGAGTCATGGTATGAATGTACATGCATCATTACATAAAACACATGTGCCCGTTTTTAGGGGAATGGTGGTGACTCATCTATTACTTTACAAGGCAAATTTCTTATTTAAGCAAGAAGTCATTTTATGCTGCATTTGTAGCTTTCTTTGCAGTTCTCTGCATCTTCTGAAATCATGCCAGTTTGGTAACATCATTCATTTTCTAATAAAGAAACCAGGATTTATTATGCAGTGACATGGGGCATACCCAGCACCACATACCACATGTGATCCATCTTAACTTCATGTCTTGCAATTTTGTTTGTTTGTCCTTTATTCCATTCTCTAGGCAAAAAAAAAAAAATTATAGAAAAAAAATGCAGGTGTTCTAATTTACACAGAATTCATTAAAACTTTTGATATAGTGTTCCTGGGGAATTATTAGGTAAGCTCCAGAGAAAAAGATGAACACAGTAACTGTGAAACTTACCATGGAATTGGCTGCAGTGGAGATGAAAATGAATTAGGTTGAGAAACCAGACTTGGGTCTGGAAGCAAGTTATTCATTGAAGCTGGCAAAGTTTGATCTTGGTAGTCATTTCATTCTGATTTTTTTTTTAATGATGTCAAACAAGAATACTAAATTTTGGAAATAAATGTACTGATGATTCCAAACCAGGATGCAAGACCTACATGGGGAAAGGCGGGAACATTGTATAGAAGAAGCTGAATGGCTGTGAGGACTGAGCTAACTACATATCTAATGATGAATTGTGATAATACAAACTATAAATAACTAACAGTTTGGTTGTAAACTAACAGTTTATCAGTTGGAAGCAGAGATAATTACTTCAGTGTCTGAGCCATATGCGAGCACAAGGGACACGAACGACACAAATATAATTTAAGCTACATATATATACACCAAGCAAGGGATTTCTTGTAAAGATCAGGAGGAATTAATGCCACTGGCACAACACAATTGGGTCCTAAAACTTGTATTATTATTCACTAATCTTCTGTTTTCAAGAAAGATGATTCAAACAGGAACACAGCAGGAGTGTTCTGCCTGTGAGCCACCCCCAGGGTGCAGGTCATGGATATGTTGCACCAAAGATGCCTTAGTACACCAACAGGTTGTGTAAGCATCAGAGATTGCTGTGCCATATGGACATGGCCATGCAAACCAGCACCAGAAAAAAACACAGTCAGCTCAGAAGCTGGGCAAAACAAGTACTGTTGGGCTGCACTCGTCCACAGAGACAGCAGGACAAGAGTGTCATTGGAGAACAAAAGCATAAAAGGCTTGGCTATTTTATATGTACAAGGGCACAACAGTCGACTCCAACAAAGCGGACCTGATCACCACCTCCACCTCTGTGCTGTCATTGTATTTCTTTCTGCAGGTTCCACTGAGGCAAGGTCATAGTCACGACTCTTGCTTTGAAGTAAGACTACTTACGTAAGCAGGTTTGTGATATATAGGCAAAGCCTTTTGTAAGGCATTTATGAATTCCAAGTATTCCTCTGCCTTTCTTGGCAAGTTCTGTGTTTGCAAGAAAGCATAATTTCTTCTTCAGCTACATCAATTATCTAAGTGGTCTTCAGCATCTACATGATTACGTGGTTCTCTGTGTACCAACTTGCTCCCACCCCTTCTTCCACACTCCCACACCATTCGACCTCCTGTCCTCACCCTGCTCCTTCCCGACCCGCAGCTCCGGAGTGGTAACACGGGTCATACCCTGCAGAGGTCACCTGCAGCTCTGCTGACCTTATGCTCCCATCAACATGCACTGAGACAGGCTCTAAGGAGGCTGACTGGCTGATTCAGCCCAAGAGGCCATCAGCACTCCTTCAGGCCAGCTTTCTCCTCGAAATCCAGGACCCCAATTTTCAGCTATTTCCCCTTCTCTCTCTGATCAGATGTATCCTTACACACTCACACGGGCACGTTGCAAGCCTGCTTTCCCTTTCCAGCATTCAATACAGACAGTTTAGTACTTATTTTTATTAATTTGTTCCAATAACATGGTTTTTTGGTTAAATCTTATCATCTAGACTTTTAAATATCTTATTAGTTTGATTTTCTTAAAAAAACACCTTCTCATTTCATTCATTTAATTCTAGCTTCCTGTTTTTCCAAAGCCTTGTAGCTGAAAGAAAGAAAGTGGCAAAAAGTCAAAATGTTTGATTAGCTTTGGGTTTCATAATGGAGAAAGAAAAGATAAAAATACTGACCATTAAAAGTCTTAAATTACATTTATATTTCTCCCAAAGCTTTTCTGGGGAAAACACACTCCAGTACGAATTAAATTAATTACTGATGTTCTTAATGCATTTATATGAATTTGAGCTTTCTTTTGTTGACTTGCTTATTGTTACCTAACTTCAGTTAAGGGTCATTATTCATAATTCACTGCTAACTCTCCTTAGACTGGTGTAGCAACTCTATTATGAACTGTAGGGTTTTTCCCCCTCATTCCCATTTACCCTTTTAAAGAAAAGTAATAATTAGTATCAACTGGTTTTCTGTATGTTCCACTGCTCTAAAATCAAACAAATACCACCATGCTAACTGCCTCATGCCATGAGGGGTCACTTTAAGCTGGATGCTTTATTCTTTGTACATTCTGCATTGTGCTGCTGCTCCTAGACTAAGCCAGGGGCAGATTCTGAGCTCTTACACTACAGTAAATCACAAATATCTTCAATTAAACAAGAGGGCCCAATTGCGCCTCTGGTCAAACAGACCATAGCATAGTCACTCTTGATTTGCACAAGAAAACAGGCCAATTGCATTTTAACATCTTCAATGAGATTAGAAGCAGGCTCTTTATTTAGAGAAATAATTTGATTTTCAAAGCATTTGACTATTTTAATAGGCATCATCTACAAATAAGTCAAGGCATGTAATAAGCCTGAAGTAAGAAGGAAAAGACGCATTAACTTTGAGAGAACAGACATATGGGCACATTGGGGTAGAGCTCTGACAGCTCCCAAATTACATAAGAAGTGAAGAGCGAGGAGTCGGATGCCACACACACACATGCAGGAGTAATTTCCATGGGAGCAAATTGCAATGGCACAAAGTGTCATCAATGACGTCAGTAAATAAGTCAGGAAAAATGAAATGAAGGACACAAAACATAATGGAAAACACTTCAGTTTCCAGCATGACGTGAAAGACAAAGAGGGGTTATAAAAGTTGATGTGATTTGGATTAACTTACACGTGAAGTGTATGAGTACACACACGAAGTAATGATTTAGTGAAATTTGGATTCTATCACGAATAGAGGGTGTGAGGCATGCTGAAACTGCTGCAAGGGAAGCACTCCTGAGGTGGCTGGTGTTGCAAAGAGCAGGCAGATGCTTAGCTACATTTAACAAAATGGTTAGGATCACAACAAAGAGCATGAAAATAGGAGAGAAGCTTCAGAGAACACCAGGAACATAGCAATGGAGAAAACATGAAGGTTAAAGACTAACAAAGAAGCAGACACTAATGTAAAGACAACCCCAGGCCCAATGACAGTCTACAAAGGAAAACTGGTATTTAGAAGGGAAGGAAAATTGATACTTAGAAGTGGCATCATTCAAACAAGATCCAAAAAGAGCAATTTCTCTGTTTTTTAAGGAGGTTTTTTTTCCCTACATTTGCCTAAAATTTCAGTTAATTTTGTTAGGTGCATCATTAGTGTTTTCCAGTAGACGATTACTGTGTTGTGGTCAGAGATCCAAAGAGAGCCTTCCCCACGTAACCCACAGGTGATGGGAGACTAGCCTCTCCTTACGCAGGCCACGCTAGCCTCAGTATATCAGAGGGAGGAGGTCAAATGCACTTTTAGTAAACTCAGCTAAGGAAAAATAATGAAACTATCAAAACAATTTGTATATGAATCAGGTAGTGTCTGCATTTTAATAACTGGAATAAAGGCAACTGAACTCTAATGGAGTCGATTTTCTCTTGCAAGTGATTATTAAATTGCTTTCACTTTGTCAGCAAGGTAATATCTATGCAAACAGCTCAGAGTTAAGGAAGTAACAAACCATCAGTTGTCAAGTGGGGAAAAACATTCCCCTCCCTACCCTGGGTTAAGCGCATTTCAAACAGAAACACTTCTGTTCCTCTGGTAACAACGAGCCCTTCACAGAAGGGAAACACCACCAGAAACAGCAGGGCAGGTCCATCACTCATGGCTTCTGATTTTTAACAACTTCAGTATCCTAGTAAACTAAAATAATCCACTGCATGGAAAGACATGAACTAAGGCTGGGGAGTCAGCAGCAGGGACATCTCTTTGGGCACACAGCCCATTAATTACTCTGCTGATCAATGTGTGGATAGGTGAAACACAACAACAGCCAGGCTGAGTTTGGGAATCAGTTCTGTCTTTACATAGCATGTGCGGCACCATGCAGGCACTCCTGCTCCATTATTGTTTGGGATTCCTAATACACATTTGTGCCAAATATTTCCATGCAGGCTGCATTAATTGATTATGCTGGCCTAGTGACCTATTAGCAAAGAGGAAAGCTAAGAAGCAGAAGCCCAAAGCTCCAGCTCCTCTCTCATTCCCATTTATTTTCACCATGTTTCCTGTACATTCCAGCTGAAGGGAGAGCTTTCCCTGTATCAGCAGACCAGTATTTGGAACAGTTGTGATAATGGGGCTTGTGTATATTTATGCAGAAACAACATAAACACCTTTCAAATTCTACAACAGTGAAAATGAATCTTGTATTTCCATTTCCTAAAATTACCATCAACTAATATGAAGAAATGACTGTGGAAATATTTAAGAATAAGCAGCATCAGCCCAGGTAACCTAATATTTTAAGTAACTTTACGCTAGGCAGTGTAACCATCGCAAACAGGTTTTGATAAATGGCAGCACTCTAAAAATTAAATAATTATGTTTCTCCCATTAATTAACAGGCAATAATGGACTTTCATGTGCAGATGAGCTAGCAAGTTGTCATAATACAATTTTTAAATTACACCTTCATCATTTTTCTCTCACACACATCTGACCCTCAAGGAACATTTACATATAGAGGTCAGTGGAGTAGAAAACTTATTTCTCAGTTCCCAGTTTTATTACATTAAAGTGGTACAAAGAGCAATTGGAAACAGTAACAGTGAGGCCAAAATCTGCTTCATCTACATGAGTCAAAAGGACTACATTGATACTGCCATGAGCCACAGCGCTGGTGGGAATCAGTCACAAGGGCTGAAATTGTGACGTTCAGACTAGGGGATGCAGCACAAACACCTGCCACCACTACTCACTATCTCCTTAATGATTCTGGGGAAAAGCCACTAAGACAGTCTTTCCAGCTGATCTGAGAAGCGCACAGTTTTGAACTCAACTTCAGCTTGCAAGCCCACTAATGAACTGTCTCAGTAACTCCCCAAAGTGGAAACAAATTCACTCCTGTCAATGCATGATCCTTATGTAAAGGAGAGGGAGGCAGGATGCAGAAGCCCATAACAGAGGGTTACATGAACATCTAAACTTCACTGAGGAGAAATTCCTCTGTGGAGTGCACCACAAGCCCTCTTTCCAGTTGGAACATAAAAGTTTACATGAGATTCCCCTAGGCAGAACTAGGCTTTATGTTCTGCTCCAAAATTAACAGACCTCTCAGTGTCATTAACAATAATATCTTACTCAAACACTTTGTTCTGCAAGTCTGAGCTGTCAGAAACCCAAGGATTTCACTATAGATCCTGACACAAAATAGGACAACAGCCTCTGCTGGAAAACCCTTTTCAAGAAGGTGATCAATAGGTGACAGCAAAAACTGTGCTGGTTGTGATGTGCTACTGAACAATGTTTTGCAAGAGCTTCAAAGAAATCAAGGAGTTCCTAGCAGAACAGGCATCTGAGCATTATTCCAGACCAAGGCTACCAAAAACCCACACCTGGCAACATCCATCAGCAAAACTGAACCAGAAAGCAAGATGGGAGGAAGGTAGACGCATTCACCAAAGTGGGGAGCACCAGTAAGCTGTTAGAAACCTCAAGGATGGAAAAGGCGACCAGCAGTCATTAAACATAATGGATAGAAAGTATCAGTGTACAGCTCTGGAGCAAAACAGGACTTTGGACCTAGCTGTTGTCTCAGTGTTTACGTACAGTTGTGAGAGCTGTCAAAATGCAAAATTTTAGAAGCCAAATGACTCTGAAACACTGGAGAGCACAGCTGATGCAGCTCAAGAAATCTGCCTGCAGTTATTTGTCTCTGGATCAATTTTAAAAAAGCCTGACAAACATGAAGAGGATCCTGTTTGAGACAACAGCAAGAGCAAAGTAAGGCACATTACCTTTAGGTTCTTTCATTACCAGCCAAGTTTTATGACTTGACATATGCTGAAGGACCAAGGGATGGTATAAGTATTATTGCTATGGAATATACTGACCTAAGTCTGAGAAACTTCACCAAACATGGGGACCTGAGCCCCATAGAATCAGCAGTCAACTCTGCCCTGGGTGCAGAAAAGAAGAGCTCCAAAAGTAAGAAAACATGAACTTAATACAGCTTTCGCTTCTCCAGCAAAGCTGTGTAGGAGGACAGACATTGTTCAAGCACAGAACTAAGGAGGAAAGCAGAAAAAAACAACAGCCAAAAAGTAGACATACTAACTTCATTGAAAATTCATAAGGCATAACAGTACCAAGAATATTTTTTGTATTTGATGCTTCTATAGCATTAAATTCATTTAGAAATCTGAATGATGTAACCCTTTGAACTTCCTAGACAAAAGCAGTATTGTAATCATTCAGATGTAGAAGGGCTTTATTCTACTAAAAATATCAGCACCATGCCACAGTGCAGAAGCCCTGAAACACTGTAAGACCCCACTTTGAACCAGAGCAGCTAGTTCATTCAGAAACAAGGGTGCTGTACTTCTTCCCTTGATCCTACCCACTGTGCCATTGAAGCCCACTGAGAGAAAAAGTAAGTCCTGCTACTTATATGGCAAGTGAGGTAAAACTGCTTTTTTTTCGACAGCTTACAGAAAGGGTCGCTTCTTGCTGAGCTCCAGAAGAGCTCTGAGGCTTCAGCGATAACACCTAGGAGTGTGATTGGGAGGGCAGGGTAGAGAAAGGTGGAAGAACAGGGCTTGATTCCTGAGAATGAGAGATGTTTTGGTAGCTTGATCATTATAACAATATTCATATTTAAAACATAACAAAAGAAATAAGACCCAGGAAAAGCAAGAGCTTACATCAAAGCCAAACGGTTCATGCAGCGTTCTCCCAGGAGGAAAATGGAGATAGCGCCACGCAGGTCTGAATCTTAGAGTATAATGGGGAAAATACAGAACAAATCTTTTCTTTACTGGAACTACTGAAACACAGGACAAGGCTGGAACTTCAATCTGAAAGTTATTTTTTTAAAACAACATCATAAAGAATTCTGGTAAACATGTTAAAATACTTCTTACTCCCACTTACTACTATTTAATGTTAAATGAATTCTTCTACTTCATTTCTTTTAAGCTGCAAAAGCACAGTCCAGTAATGAGACATAAATGCAGTCTGAGTTACTTAGATTCCTGCTTTCATATTACTTTGGGAAAAATTAAACTGGCCCAGTGCTGCCAACTGCCACAGGCTCTCCTCACAAGTCTTTTAGTATCTTATGTCTCGGGTTTTTTAAATCCTTTCAGACAGTAGGTCTCATGGCTGCAGACAAAAGATGAGTAAAACATCTCCTAAAGGTTTCAACAACAGAAAGCAAAAAATAAGCCAACTATACATATATTTACATAAAAGCAGGGTTTATTATCTTCTGAATTTTCTCATCCTAGGCACTTGAGTCATGGTTCTAAAAGGCTTTCAAGGCCAGTGACTTTGCACTCAAAACTTTCAATGTGAGATTCTTAAAAAGTTCCACATTAGGAACAGTTAAAATATAAAGAACAGCATATTGCCCGGACACTCAGGAGCCGATAAAATAAGCAGATATGACTGTACTATATTAACCCAACAGGCTATGCTGGCTGATCACTTTTCCCCCAAAGATGAGCAGCTGATTACATTTTTTTTTCCCTATGTTTTCGTGGAGGTAGAAGTCTGAAGCTATCAACGATACAAAATGTACACAAATAATACATAAGCAAAACTATAATCCTAAACAATTCCTCGGACAAGACAAGGACTCAAAAGACTTCTATAAACATCCTTCTACCTTTTGTGTATAAATGTTATTTAGAACATTTCTTTATCAACAGAGGCAGCGTGAAGCATGCTTGCTCTGATGTACTTCACACTGAGCTATCAGGAACAAAGTCATACATACCCAGGTGTGCGTGGTGTGCTGAGTTTTATAAGCTTTAGCCTGGTGTTTGAGTAACAGCAGCTGTGCACTCAAATATCTTCCTCTCTTCCCCCCATACTTTAACATGCCTCACTTGCAGAGGTGATAGCAACAAACCATCAGGAAAGTAATTCCTCCACAGCAGGAGTATACTTTACTTTAGGAGGATTTTAAAAAAAAATATTAATGCTTTTAAGATCTTCCACAGAATACCAAGCTCTATACTGGTTTGTGACATTTGAGAAAAGACTCTGTCTACACCCTACCAGAGTGACTTGCATATGCTCAAAAAAAAAAAAAAAAAGAATCTGCTTTATCTTAACACCTCAGATGAATTCTAGCTATGTATCAATCCTATTTGCTAGTTACCTTGCTAAAGGTAAGACATAATGAAGAAAATACTGATTAGAGTTGCTTAGGAATATTTCCACAAAACTTTTTTTTCTTGCCAAAAAAAGATGTGTTAAATCAACATACAAACTTTCTTTATGGGGAGAGAGTTTTGATGAATTTCTCAACAGAAAGTGTTGGATGATAACATTGAGAAAATTTCATTTTTGCAGTTTGAAAACAAAAATAATCCTGAAAGTTTGAAATTACTTTTTAATTTTTATATTTAATGAAGTAGCAGCAAAAAAAGAAGTCATATCAAAAATTATATAAAAACCAAAATCCCCCAAGCTTATTTCTTGTTGAAATTTTTAGTTTACATAGGCCTCTTGACATTTGTACACTTTCTGAGATTTCACACAGGAAAAAAAAATGGACTCCGGAATAACAGTTGTGGGCTAGAAAAGCTGTTTTCCACCTAGTACTAGTTATGTTATTAGGCTGGCAGTGAAAGAGAGAGACACCATGTTACTCTCTGGATGTAACAACTTCTTCTATCATGTTAAGATAAAAATGTGTGAACACCAACCACATGGAATACAAGTTCTTTGTTTTTCATTTCCTAATGAACTGTGTGAAGAATGCAACATAATTAAGCCTTGAAGAGAAACTACTCCACTACCAGCGATACTAAAACAGCTCCATTCCTTGGCTGGCACCCATTTCTGCAAATGCTGTCACAACAGTCTCCAAACTGTCACTTCATCAACTGCCCCTCACAGGAAAAACATATTTCTTCTAATTAGACAAAATTCTAGCTCCATATTTGAAGAGTGTAATTTGATCTTTTCTGTAGAAACTCATTAACCACTTGAGTTTAATTATTAACATTTGCTTTAAAAATTCACTGAATTAACGACCAACTGTGTGAGTGCAGCTACTGCTTTGGAGAGACAATGCTTATTGCTGCAGTAAACGGCCATTCCATATTGCTGCAGTAAACGGCCATGTCCACCTAAGAACACCTCTGAACGGCAAAGAGATGTTGCTCCTACCTCCAGGTCTACCATCGGGTCACCAGATTTCTTTGGGCAGGGTAACTCCAGGGGACAGGGTGAGGGAAAGGTCTCAAGCTCTGCCAGGGGAGGTTCAGGCTGGACATTAGGAAAAAAATTTTTACAGAAAGGGTCATTGGTCACTGAAACGGGCTGCCCAGAGAGGGGATTGAGTCACCTTCCCTGGAGGTGACTAAAGGATGGGTGAATGAGGTGCTGAGGGATATGGTTTAGTGTTTAATAGGAATGGTTGGACCTGATGATCCAGTGGGTCTTTTCCAACCTGGTGATTCTATGATTCTCCTTTCTCCTTCAGTCCCGCCATGCTTAATAATGTTCCCAATGTCATAGGGCACTGAAGTCATCACTGCAATAATAACTTATGGCAAGGAAGGGGAAGGTATCAGTACTCAAGAAATGTGCTCCCCATGTTGTGTCTGGTAAAGCTCCCAATATGAGAAAAAAAAAGNTATTGCTGCAGTAAACGGCCATGTCCACCTAAGAACACCTCTGAACGGCAAAGAGATGTTGCTCCTACCTCCAGGTCTACCATCGGGTCACCAGATTTCTTTGGGCAGGGTAACTCCAGGGGACAGGGTGAGGGAAAGGTCTCAAGCTCTGCCAGGGGAGGTTCAGGCTGGACATTAGGAAAAAAATTTTTACAGAAAGGGTCATTGGTCACTGAAACGGGCTGCCCAGAGAGGGGATTGAGTCACCTTCCCTGGAGGTGACTAAAGGATGGGTGAATGAGGTGCTGAGGGATATGGTTTAGTGTTTAATAGGAATGGTTGGACCTGATGATCCAGTGGGTCTTTTCCAACCTGGTGATTCTATGATTCTCCTTTCTCCTTCAGTCCCGCCATGCTTAATAATGTTCCCAATGTCATAGGGCACTGAAGTCATCACTGCAATAATAACTTATGGCAAGGAAGGGGAAGGTATCAGTACTCAAGAAATGTGCTCCCCATGTTGTGTCTGGTAAAGCTCCCAATATGAGAAAAAAAAAGTAAAAATTGCAGGACACAGCAGGGTGATGCAGAGTACAGGAAACATTTTTCAAAAGCAGAAGACATCATCAGAAAGCCATTTTCTCACAAAAGTTCTTATATTTGACTAGTCTTTCCTCCCCCCCAACCCACTCAAAAAAAAATCAACAACCCCCCCAAACAACCACCTTCTTTTTTTTAAAATCAGATGAACACATACATTAAATTCTTCTCTTAAAAATAAACATGTTCTATGGAGGTTTTTTGGTCTCATGCGAATAATTTCTCGTAGCATCTATAGGTTATGAGTGAGTTCCTCCATGTTAAGGATTTCCTGAGTCCTTTTTAAATTCTCCAGCTGGTGTTTGTGCAGTATTTTGTGTATGCAGAAACTTGTGAACTTCTTCAGGAAACCAAAGGGTTCCACACACCAGCTCTTTGCAATTTGGATACTAACTCACTTTTGCTTTACAGCAAAGCAATCTAACAAAAGGTCCATTTTTTTTTTTTTACTAGATTTGACACACTTTAGCAACCTTAAAAAAAAATCAGTGATATGAAGGAGCTAGCTGAAAAATAAACCTTTCCAGCTTTGCAGTGTCATAAGATATTTTCAGATGAATAAAGGCATAAACTTACGCAAGAACTTCTACGTAAACGGTACTATCAGTCTGCATGAGACTCATGTGCTTTTGTTATTTCTGCATTTGGTAAATTCAGGCATTATAGTTCCCGAAGTCCTTTGCTTTTACAAACAGTTATGACTGACAGCCTCTAAATGCTCTGCTTTTCATAACAACCCTGATTGACAGTGCTTTAGTGTGTAGCCCAGTCAGCCTAACAATGTTATTGTTCTCTAATAATTACCTGATTTTTTTTTAATGTGCTGCTACTAGGTATGGTTCAACTAAGTAAGATTCCTCAGAACTTTTCAAAAGTTTATTTAACTTGAGCTGGTTTTGGGCTGCATTTCTGCAAGCACAGGGCTTGTAGTTGTTAGTGCCCAAGGTAGAGGTGGATCAACAGCCAATGCAACAGAAGCTTTCCTGGGAAAAAAGAACATGTTAAAGCCCAAGTATGTTTCATTTTGGCATACATCACTCACAGTTCTTGTACAAAGGGAAACGTTTCTTAACTTAATAGTCCCCAGAGCATAAGAATATAGCTAGTACTTTGTATGTATCTAGGGCCAGAGCCTTGCATACAATACGTGCCTGTAGCTGAGCTCAGTTCAGCACAGTTTATTACTTCCAAGCTGCTCAAGATTGCAGCTTGTTTAACTTCTGCTGAGAGCAATAATTGAGATTTTTCTATCTTACAGAAAGTCCTCAAGAACACTCAGACAGGGGACTGACTTTTATGATTCTGTATAAGAAAATCATGACCCAGTGGGTTTGCTTTCCTCAGTATTTTCTGGTAACTACAAAATAAAATAAATTACATTCTTTTTATATGAAGCAAGTCAACCATAGTGCTGTATACTAGAAAATGACAATCCTAGTTAGAAAATGCTCAACCCTTTTACCCTTGTACCAGGCATAAATCCAAGCTGGCATTCTTCCGAAATTTGACAGTCTACCTATTTCATTCTCATCTCGATTTTCAGATAGGATGGAAGCAGGCAAGGCAGAAAAACAAAACCCCACATTGTCTTAGATTTCCAGCTGAGGGAGACCCAAGCAACTCCTGGATTTTTGCACATCCGTAAAATTAAACCTGGCAGAGCAGCTTGAAGTTGAACAAAACGTTACTCCCACATCAAAGTAATGTTGGCAATGAATCTTAGTCCTAGGTAACTAGTTTGCCAATTATAAACAACAACATCTGTTTTGGAAACTTAGGGAAGTTGTTTTCTTGAGCCTGTTGAAAAAAAGAGAAATTATAAAACCCACACACCTTACAAGAGAGGCAAAAAGGGGGTTCTGGCAGGGGCTATTAAAAGTATATAGTTATATTTAGTTACTCTTCAAAGCACTGATAAAGGAAATAAGCTCTTGAAGTAGAAAACACACTCAGTCTGGGTCTTTCTGAACATTTGAAATTCTTCACTGGGGAACTGAAAATAATAAGTAGATATCAGAATGAAAAAGAAGAATGTCCTGGGACTGCTTTTGAAATCAGTACTGTGGGCCTTGAGTACAGGTTTGTAATTCACTGTTTGGTCATCTTTTCAAGAACTGGTCTAAAGTTTGGCCTCTACATCAACGTACGCTATGTATCACAAAACATGCTATAGATTCAGGGCTTAGATTTTCATGCATAACACCAGAATATAAAGTGTTTTTTTCATATTTACTGCAAATAATGAAAGCGAGTATACAATGCACAGATTGTATAGCCAAATGGGCTAATTCTGCTTGTAAACATTTGTTCACACAGATTTAAGGGCTACTTTGAGGCCAATTGAACAGTTGGGCCTTATTCTTTGTTCCAGTACTTCTGAATTTTACCAACATATTTATAGAACTGGCTGTTTCAGTAATGTATTATCTATGACCCTGACCCCAATCTCTAATTATCCAGAGCTAGTTCTGATATTGAGTAGTTTTTACATACTGTAACCATACCAAGCATTTCCTAAAATTTGGGTTTGGGCTGATAAACTATGCACAGAACAATAGTGAGTAATGAATCATTACAATGACAGTGTACTGTCTCACTACAGACTAAGGAAACTGTTCATTGCATACTAGATACAAAGTAGAGGACAAAAAATTCAGCCATCTGTACTTTATATGAACACCACGAGCAAGATTTTAAAACAGCTCCTCACAGATCTCAAGTGAATGGTATTTCTGACCTTGCTTTTCAAGGTCTCTCGGGATGCCTTCCTGAGTTCTCAGCCCGTCATCCTATGACCCCTCACCACCAGCCTGGGCTCAGAGACTCCTGTAATCTACTGCTGTCATCCCACCATGTCCATAGTCTGGTTTTGCATTTAAATCTCAGTTCTTTCAGATGTACACAAGCTCTGGTTGCTCTCCAAAACTAATGCCAGAGAACAGAATAATTACCATAGAGGCAAGCCCCTTTTGAGGCATGAAGAGGGTAGAATCATAGAATCACCAGATTGGAGAAGACCCACTGGATCATCGAGTCCAACCATGGTAGAAAAGGTTCATGCTTTGTACTTAGGGGCCTACTCCACCACCAGCAGCAAGAAAGAGGTTTCCAAACAGATGAGAGTAACATGCTTCTCTCCTATCTAAGGCACAGCAACGTGTGGGAAACAGGCACTGAAAAATCAACATTTTCAAACTGTCAGAGATGCTGGTTTGCAGGGAGAAAGAGTCCCTTGTGGATCTAGAACTTTTTAAAATGTTTAAAGCAGCTGGACTCCTTTGGGTGCTTCATATGAGATTCACAAACATCTCCCTACCACAGACCAACCCCTGCCAGACACTCTTGTCCCGTGGATCCTTTCATTCCTACGCTTCACAGATGCATAGTTGGCCTTGGGGTAATTCTGCTGCATGGAAGAGTAAGATGAAGAAAGTTTTTATGTATTTTTAGGATTAGAAATGAGGGCCAGAAGTCATATCAACAGCCAATTCTTCACAGACCACCAGCTTTCAGCATCCTTTACCCATCTATGTTTCCCTACAACCACATTCTAAAACCAGATGCTGATGAATCAGAGTTTATCTAATTTCCAATTTCACTTATTATTTATCAGATTGGGTAAATCAGTTTCATTTAGATTTATAGACTTAGTTATATAAGACAGAGTTTTCTCTCTATGAAAAACGTTAAGCTGCCTGAAAGTAACTAATATACTAAATTTTAATCTGTGTTCAAGGTCCAAATATATTATTAATAAGTGTTCTTAAGTTGGCAAGAACATGCTCAGTTTTGGATACATCCTTTTAATTCAAAATTAATTAAACAAGACTAGAAAAAGTAAGTTGTGTTACGGAGTATAACAGACCCTGTAAAATCGCACTAAAGCATTTTAATATTCCAGAGACAATACTGAAACCAGCCTGAAACACTAAGAAATATGAACATACTAATCTTGTTAATAAATAAGACAAAATTTATGGTGATGAAAGATGCATAGTCCTTCAGCTGCCAGAGTTTAACTCCAGAGATGGGAATGCTGCAGGTATCAAAGAACAGCATTGTTGTCAGAGTCCAGGAGATGGGACACTGCACCGCATGGTCACACCAACTCTGGGAAGGGGCCACCTTTGTTGTTTATTGCACACACTTCCTTAATTAGATCTTGAGAACCTTAAGATATTGGGGTTTTTAGAGTGTGTTTGTCTTCTTGAAAGAAAATTACATTCCCCTGGGACAAATAATACTGGACACCCACTACTCACAGGTGTGCTCACAGGCTTAAAACAACTGAGCATTTCCCCAAATGATTTTTGCCGCATTTATCACCTGCCCTTGCATTTTCTCACCTTCCTTATGTGGAAAGGCAGACCAAGCAACTGCAATAACAGCTTCTGATCTCATGCTTTCGAAGCAACATCTTTCCACCCTTACAGGTTTTGTAAATCTAAGGCCGGTCTGCAGAGTAAAGTGTGCAACTGGGAAGCACAGCTCCTAGGCTCAAGAGAGAGCTGCTAGTGCTGTTGGTTCAGGGGTGTCTGCAGCCTTGCCCCCCTGCTGTGCATCACTCAGACCCAAACATGATTTCTTCCCAAGGCAAAATCACACCACTTGCTCTTTGGAGATTAGCACTTGACTGTTCAGTCCGTACTTCTCTGCCTCAGTTCACCAAGCAAACCTAAGTACTTTGAGTCTTTCAGTCACCCTAAATCCCATCACTATTAACAACAGAAACATACTGCTGGTTTATTGTTTTTGTGGGCCATTTCTTTTAGCCTGAGGATTTTGGGGCATTTCAGCAAAGTGGAAGAGAATGAAGCAATGACATTCTCTTTGTCCCATTTCCAGGCAGAGTGGCAGAGAGCCAGTTCTCAGAATTTTTCTGAGAAGCCAATTGATTCATGCTTGTCTCAAGTTCCAGCATCCTTGTGAGAAGCTGTCAGAGGGCAGCCAAAATAGTACAACTGCTTCACCTACTGCCAAACACGGAGATAAAAGGCCACTCTGTTTCGGTCATAAACAAAACTAGGGAACTGTCACAGAGCAAACAGCCTTCCCTGAAATTCAGATTGCACCCAAAAGGTCACCAATCCATTAGTCATTGCTGCAAATCATGACTAATCAGCTCATCAACAAATCTTAATGAAACTCTAGTGCTTTTCCACCAGCCTCAGGACCTATGAGTTGGTTTGACCTAGGGCATCACTGTGAACTACACAGTGCAGGGCAGGGAGTGATGCTGAAGAAGCCTCTCCACAAGAATCACAACAGATCTTGCTTTAACCTAGACTTGATGGTGTTCTGTGGCTAATACTGCCAGCTTTCCACTTAAATACCTACCCAGAAGGCATGTACACTGCCAGAATGGGAGGGGAAGAAAAAGCAAATTGGAGAACACCACAACCTGGCTTTCTTTTGCCTTTGCAGTCTCAGAAACCAGCTTGTGTCAGATTCAGAGAGAAACGGGGCTATAATTTAGACAGACTAGAAGCAGTAACAGAAAACAGAGGGAGATGATAAAATTAAGATCGCTGGGAACTTTCATGCTGCAGTGCTGTTTCATCAGATATCTGAAACAAAGCATGACCTGGGCACGTTTTGGACTGGGTATTCATCATGCCTGAAACTCATCACTTGGAAGCAAGCCATATCAGTTCACCAGCCCGGCTCTTTTTGTGTTTTTCCTTTTTTTCCCCAGCTGGGATATTCACTGTATAATTAGTTAGTTGAATTAGTTCACTAATGAGTTCAGTGAAGGTAGGAACTAATGCAAGAGAAGTGCTGGGAATACACAGCCCTGAGTGAAGGCAGGGTGGGGAAACTTGAGCAGGACCAGAAGCAGGTAGATGCTCAGCAGTTAGCTGAAGAGAGGAGCTCAACTCATCTTATACAACTTCAATGTAAGTTGAATATCATTGCTGTCCGGTGCAGCCAAATTGGAAAGATATTATCTGCAGCTGCCCGGCACAGCCTATGCTCAATGCCTGAATTTCAGCAGTGTGAATGTCTGAAAACCATGTGATGGCTCAGAGACCGTTTCTATCATGAATTTAAAACAATTGTAATGTCTGAGACAGTTTCTTCAATGCACATAACTGAATTCAAATTAAAAGCAGCAACCAAGAGACACAAGCCTAAGCATCTCTGCCTGAGGCAGAAGAATTGATATATTAACTAAAGGATAAAGTGGAACACATCGTACCTCAGGAAATGCATTTGCTCCAAAACACATTAAGGCTGTCAACAATTTGGCTTGGATGTTTACTGCATGGTACACAAAACACATTCATTACTTTTCCACAGTATGCAATAAAACCGGATTTTAACACTAACAGTAATGCTGTCATTGTTACCTGTCCTGGAGAGGTACATGGCCAGAACCTAAAATAAAAAAAATCCTGGGCTGGAATTGCAAGGGATTAAATTTTATAGTTTATGTGATTCAAAAAGATCAGATTAGATCACAAAGTTTCTTCTGGCATGAGAAAGTATTGCCTGATCCTGCTGCTTCTAATCTATTATCTGTTAACCGATTACTGTCTTCTGTGTACACACACAACACATGTTATAGCGCTGTCCTAACAAGAAATGGACAACTCAATATCATATTGCTTTAATGCAAACAGACAGATTTATACAGAGTCTAATAAAGTCAAGGGAAAATGGGTGTCTGATGCTTAGGAGTGGGGTTCACCACAACTGTCAGCAGAAGCACATTTTGGACATTTAAATGATATCTTTTTCACTACTACATCCAACCTATTATGCTAAAAGAAACTATGCTCCCAGTCTCCCTAGCCTGTAAAAAATTGCCAGTTACAAAATCAATGTATTTAAGAATAGGTCGCACTGGTCTTCTCCCCAAACTTCTAACGGTCTTATTGGCTGGTCACACGTCCCTTTTAACACAGTAAATTTTCTTTTGTACCTATTTTGGGTAGCAATGCTGGAAAACCAGGGCAACATGGTGTTTAATTGAGGGTTAGAGCAGATCACCAAATGGACATAAATAACTCACAGCAGCTGAAGCTATTTTCCATGATGCTGTCTACCTCTACTCTTAATACATCACTGTTTTTATGGAAGAATCCTCCGCAAGGTTATAGAGCATCATGAGTCAGCATCATCACTCGGAATAAAACCGGGTGAGAGTCAACTGTTTTCCTGCCATTAGTGGCCTGAAGAAGTGAAGAATCCTGCTTGCTGACAGTTGTTACACAAGAGAGATAACCCATCTTTCTGCAGTCATTTGTGGGTGTCAGGAGAAGCTAAGAATAAACTAGGAAAAGCCTCTGGAAAAGTCTGCTAAGAAGTGAGCTGAAAGAAACATCTCTCAAGATACAGTCTGCATTTCTTAACTTTAGCTTAAAAACACATCCTTATGCAACCTCTAGTAGATGAGAGCAGGTCAAAATCACATATCGCAGTTAAAGTTACTGATTAACCTATCCCGAAAGCATTAAATCAGGCAGAGGGAAGTAGATGTTAGGAATAGTTACTTCCCTGTTCATAGGATACACTAGAGTTGCTAAGCTTAAGAAAACAGGTAGGTGCTCCCTCCTGCTCACTGCAGGGAATTATGAAGCAAATTGCAGCATAGGGAGATAAAAAAGGAGAGGATATACACAACTGTCTAGGGATGACTGGTGTCCCCAGCAGAGGCTAGGACAAATATTCTGCTGTTGTGAATGAGATGCATTTCATGTCCTTGCTTGTAAACTGAGGAAGTGAGTTACGATCAGACCCTAGAAATTAAAAAAAAACAACAACCTGTTCTTGTGCCAGCCTTAAGCTTCTTGTTTTCTTGTTAATAAGATCAAGAAACTTCCTTATGAGAGAAAGCTATATAATTCTACAAACTTACAAAAAATTGTGAAAGCTAGGATTAGTGATTATCTCTGGAATTAATGCTGAAGCTTTGGGGTAGACTAGCAGCTAAATTGGTACTTAAACTGTACATATAGGTTGGGATTCCAAAAGAGCTCTTGACTCTTATGAGACATGCAAAGCAAGCTTGCCATCAAGGTCTTCTGGATAAACACAATAGTCCTAGGTTTCATCCCACTTAGTCGAATCACAATGGAATTGCAGTAAACAAAACCTGAAAGAACAGGACTAGAAGCAAGCCAGGATAATAAGGGTCATGTCAAATGAAAAGCTGACCTGCACTTCATTGCATCTGAATACCTGTCAAAGGAAAAAATTGTAATGCCTTTCAAAAGAAAATGTAAAATGTAACCTAACTCATATCCCAAGTCAAAGGTCAATAATAGTAATTGTAACATTTACATTGCACAACTCCTCCCCCCTAATATACCTGATCTATTAAAGTGTCTAATACAAGCTAGAATCAAGACAGCAGAAGCCAAATTTGGATGAAAATGTCTCTTCTGGAAGTCATCAGACATTGGTTTCTTGCAATACTATCAAAACAGCTATAGGTAGAAGCAGCTTTTAACTCAATGCAGCAGTAATGATTTTGAATGAAATTTATTTCCAGAGGAGAAAACCAAACAACCAGACCTCTGCTCAGCATAAAAAATGACTGTCTTTTTAATTGAGCAGAGAGACTTATCCTCTACTCTCTTTTCAATGAAATAAAGCTCTGTATATGTTGAGCACATTAATAATCTGGACCTTCCCAGTGCTCTGATTGACTTGACCGTGCTATCAGTAGGGAGCTGAAACAAAGGAAGGGTGCAAAACAAACCTAAACAACTCCACAACCCACTTCCAGACAGTGTTGTTGGTACCAGAAAAAAATACTGGTGAATATTTAGCTCATCCACTTTAGCAGTTGACAAGCAGCATCAGCTGTTCGGCAGCCCATAAGCTCTTAAAAAGAAATGAGAGAGAAACCACCCATCTGCACTGCTGAGCACAGACACAAATCAAAGGTGAGTAAATGAGGGCTGACTACGTGTTTCAGGCATCATTTATTGAGCTGGGTGCAAGTCAGAAGGATGTGATTTCTCAGGTAATGGGTTTATCATACCTGGGATGGGCTCTTGGAAAAGCAGTTTCCCTGGTGACTTAAACCTAGGCATTTCATGGTCTGAAGGCAGGGCCTTACACAGAGGGAAAAGAAAAACAATTACCTTTTCCAGCTTGCTGCTTTTCCCTAGATACACTGGTTTCCTACTAGAATTGTTTGGCAGAACACAGGAAACTTCATATAATGAAGCAACTAATGATGGGTCAACAATATGTGCAGCCTGAGAATAGGAGGAGAACAGAGAAGGAAACTCAGATCAATCTCACAAGCATCCGAAATGGGCTGTGTAGACAAATAAGCAGTAAATACTATGTTTTACTGGGTTTTCCCTTGCACTAATCCATATTGTTGCCTAGAAAAGAAAATTCCAGTTGTTCATTTTTTCCCTTGGGTTTAATGAATGACTCTCATGAGAGCTAAAGTTTTTCAGCATCACTCTACTCAAGCACAAGGACTGGACCCATGGTTTGCAGGTTTTGTTCCTGCTCTCTACACTTCCAAAACTGCAAGCAGTTTCCCCAACCAATTTCCATAAGGACATTCCTTTAGCTGCAATTGCTTTAGAAAAGTCAAAGACTACATATCTTTTTATTTATTTTATTTTTTTCCCTTTTAGGATAGAACTAAGGATCACAAACTAGAAATGAACAGAAGACAGTACAGCTTGTCCATGTTATCCAGGTCTATCTAAGGCTTTGACATGTCATTTTAACTCTCAGGCTTTTCAAAGGCGAGTCTTAAACTTCTGCTGCATGTTTCATTCTGTACACAAAGCAATCACATAATAAAGAATAAACTGCCAAGTGATATGGATAGAGTTCTACGATTTACAAAAAAAAATCTGGCCTCTTTTCTTTTAGCCACCATGTTCTAAGAAATTTTGCTGTAGATAATAAGAGTCGAGTCACTGTCCTACATAGTTTGGAAGAAGCACACAACCTGCTTAGACTTAGCTTCAGAACATATGATGTTTTATGATGAGCATATTTTGAATTCAAATAAATTAACCTTTTTCAAAAAACTATCTTCCTACATCTCTATATAAATGCACAAATAATTCCTGATAGAATATAACATTATGACATCGAACAGTCTCTGGCATTGGTAGCAGCAAGCAGCTGTTTCTAAGAGCAATTGTACATCAAGTGAAAAAGCTGGCAATTATTAGCAATTAGCTACCTGACCAGGTTACCTTTTTCAGTTGCAAGAAATGTGGAGACAGCAGGAGTTTTTCTACCCGAAGCAGACAGAAGGAAAGGAACCTCTGCCGTTCGATTCATTATTTAATATACTTGATGCAACCCTTATGTTCACAATCTGTAGCTACGCTGAGAACATAAGTGATCCAAAACCTCCAAGGACCTTAATTGTTACAGAACATTCAGGAGGAACTTCTTGACAACAGCAGCAGTCATTTAAATCTGCTGGCACTTTTGGAGACAAATAGCTCTCTATAAAATCCATCTGGAGGTGGTTTCTCTTCCCCTTGGTGTCTGAAGACCAACATTAGGACACCCTTAACCTACATCCACTGGTTGATTAGCAGGACAGTTGGTTGATTAGCAGGACAGTTGGTAAATCCTGTAGTTGGTCTCGTGGAGTACACTAGTAGGTTAGGGGTGGATTTTTCTCTCCTGAGAGAAGCACAAAGCAACTCTACTGAAGCCAACAGGGGGAGAAATTCTCCCCTAGAAACAACCTGTGTGGTTCTTCAAGCTAGACAGCAACCATGGGGTTTTCATGGAAATAAAATAGCAGATTACAAATCTTCACTATCAGAATTTACAAGCAATAATGGGTCAGTGCTGTTAAGCCTTTTTTTCTTGTTCTTGAGAAGTCTCTTTCAAAGTAAACTCTGGCCAATTGGTTTCACTGTTCCTCAAATCTCTACAAAATCAAGGACTCATTGACAAAAATAGCAACCAAGCAAAATCCTGGGACAAACCCCATCCTATCTAGACCTGCATCAGAAGAGAATGTGCTGCAACAAGTCTCCCATCACCAGTGAGAATCCTCTGGGGTCTTGCTCTTGTGTGCAGATCAATATCTCCCTGTTTACCACTACAGTGTTTCTTAAAACATCCTCCAAGATTTGTATCTACTAGTTTTTTAGTCTGTAAAACTTTGAAACACTCCTCTGGGTTTGAAGGGACAAGAGTGGTAAATTAAAAATCAAGAAGCTTAAAGACAAGACTACATAAAGGAGATAAATCATCTTGCTCTAATTTTTTAGCTTAATTCTACCAGAGTTTTTATGAAGCTAGTGAAAATCTTCTAGATGAGCCTTTAGGGCTCATCCATTTAAAATTTTCATTCTATCCTCTACTCACTAATATTGCTCAAAAACAGTGCTGAAAATAGTTGCCAGTAATGTAATCCAGCCTATGAAAAGCACTGAAATGTCTTCTATGCCTACAAGCAGCAGCACAGTTCCTCAAGGCACGTTACTTCTGCTTTTTGTTGTATTTTTCCATGTTTTTAATTTAAATAGGCAGTAAACTTTGTCACATGAAATCAAGATGACAAAACATTAGCTATGACGTGTGCTGGACTTGGACTCCCTTACTGTGAATCACAGGAAAAAGTGGTGCCTTGAGATGACCTGAATTTGAAATGGGAGATGCTACTTGTCTCCCTGCTTCAAGGGAAGCTTTGCCTACATCTTTTTTTCCACATAGCATCTCACAGCAACCAAGTCAGGTGAGCAAACCCCTGCAGGAGTTTGCCCAAAATAACAAGTAACAACAGTGAGAATCTCTCACCAGCACAGCTACAGGAACTTGACCCATATCGGTAATACATAAGCTTTCAAAACACTATAAACAACTGATAATCAAAGCAAAAAAAAAAAACCAAACTAAAAACCACACAGCCAAAACCTTGGCATTAACATAGCAAGTCTACCCATATTTCACTCCAGATTTTATGTTTGCCAGTAAACTCTTCAACATAGAAAGCAGTATAATTTGTGTTAGTGCAATATCCAGCACAGTGGGACCTTGCTGTCTGGAAGGTACAGAAACTGCACTGGTAAGTGTGTGTTCAAGAACACAAACAAGCATTTTCTTATTTGCAATAAGAATGAAGGAAAAACTACAAGTGCCCGAAGTCTGAGATTAGATAAAAGTTCTAACAGTCACTTTATGTATCTCATTAGCACAATGCACAGAAACAATGACTTCATAAGAGAGTGAGAAATTTCAGTTCTTGGGTGAGATTACCCAGAATCAGCACATCTGGAGGTGAGGGTAGGAGACCAGGGATATCCTGCAGGCACTAGTGTGTTCTGAGTGACACCTACAACCTGGGACATACTGCTGACTGCACAGACTGGCAGGCAAACACACACTTATCTGTCCCCTTCTTTCCCTTCCTCTTTCCCAGCAGAGACCTGGGTCCTTTCCTGATATACAGAGCTGGGAAGGTAACACTTGCTGCCCTGCCAGCAGTGCAGCAGTGATGTTTTCCTTCCCAATGGTTTTAGCTACATCAGTCTGCAGGGAAACTCTCAGAAGGTGCCTGTCTGCAGTGTCAAGCTCAGACTACAAAGTATTTCTATTGTGGGACCACCAAAGAGAAAGCAAAAACAGCTCAGTCCTGTATTTGCAGGGAAGAAGTAATGCTGGCAATAATGGAAAGGCATCATCAGTATGATTACGGTAAAAAGTGTTCATAATTACTACACTGGCATTTTTTCCAAATGGTTTGGCTTACAGACTGGTGTCTCACACTGAATAGTAAACTGTTTTCTTTACTAAAGTCTAAGTGGCTCTGTTTTTCGGACACGTGGTTCAGAGTTTTCTCTCCCCAGGATTTTCACCTTGAACAGTAAAGAAACAAGACATATGAAGACTAAACTATTCCTGTGTGAACCCAGCAGTGATGAGAACGCTTTAGGTAAAGTACCTTGCAATTTAAAATAAAGACAGACATGAGGTAGTTAAAACATACAAGAAGTTCAGAGTCAGTATTTGCTAACATAGCATTTTAAACTAAGTAAACCTTCCTAAAGGGAGTCTTGGGTTCAACTCACCTAGGAAAGCTGCCTTGTCAGGCAAATTAAAGGACAGTGGGTTGGCATTGGCATGTTCCCAATCCAGCCAATCCAGTCACTGTCAGACTTCTGGACTACCCTCTTTCCCCTCACTTGACCCTGAAGAGCAGCACTATTTTTTTGTACAAACATACAGTAACACATTTGCCCAGCATTCAACGTCCAACACTTACTTTTTTCTTGAAAGAAAGCACCTGCGTTCAGGGAGGGAAGCTCTTCGCAGCCTCCTGCACATCTGGTGTGTGGAGACACAGCACTGCTGGCAGGGACCAAAGCAGAGAGAGGTTGTCAGGGAGCAGGGCAAGTGTCTCGCTCTCACTTGGTACCACCTAGACGCAGGTTTCCATTAGCCCTTGCTAACACGGAGAAGGTCCCAGGCAGCACAACAGGAAACAGCAAAGTTCGGAGCCTGTGGTATTTGCTCCAGAGAGGATTTGAGGCCGATGTATGGTGATGTGCAAGAAAATTTTGTTCTGTCTGTGACTCAGGGTCTTGCTAGCATGTTTTCAGTGGGTTCTTTTCGAAGCACTCTGCGCCTGTGGGTGGCACCAAGCTGAACTGGTCACCAGAGAGCAGACTCAAATTTGCCAAGGAGACCTTTATAGAGAGAGAGAGAGAGAGAGGGAGAGGGAGAATTGAAGAATGACGTTTATCCTTGAAATTTAAATCTATCTGTGGCTTCTACACAGCACATTTCAAATATCCCCATTAAATTAGTACACTAGATAAAACACTGTTAATCAGATTACTTGGTCAGCTGTGGTTTACTCAGAATTTGTTGTGGTTTTAGTATTTTACCATCAAACATAGTTCTGGGTAATTCAGATCTCATAACACCAAGCAAAAAAATGCTCACTATTAGCAGCTTCAAATATGAGAAATTTTCATCACACAAATACCAGCAAGAGCTCTCACCACCCTCCACTCCACTTTACTTGTTTATTTTGTCTGGTTTACATATGGATTTCTTCTCTGGGTTCAACCAATGCAAGCTCATTCTCATTTGAATTGATCTCTTGCAAACACAACAAACCACCCTCAGCCTGGAAACTTTAATCCATCACCTAAGTTTGTCAGCAATCAGACCCCTAAACATTAAGTTTGGTAATTGAATTTGCGTATCTGGCAAATTAACAGAAGGGAATATAACAGCGTATTTCCATGCAACAGGGAGAATTTCTGTCTTCTGCAGTCACTGGTGGACTATCAAAGCCAATACAGTATGACACATAATGTTGCAGCATCTCCAGACTAGAAAAATAAGTAATCTGAGTCACCCACAAACAGAAAGAAATCTAAAAGGTCATTATAAATCTACTAAAACTCATAAAATTAAATAAATATATGAATTAAGTAAAACCTCTATGAGACAGCAGAGTTGAATTTTGCTGCAGTAGCAATGCTTGGCTTTGGAAACTGCCCTTCAGTAACCTAGCCAAAACTTGACATATTTCCATCTCCACTTATTCTCCCTAGTTATGTCTACGGCATCATCAAGCACCCATCTGAAACATTAGAGAGAGAAAAAAAATGGGGTGGAGGGATTCAAGAAAAAATAAGTACTAGCATCTAGCTTTCATCCTGTCCTTTTAATTCATTAATCTCAAACTCATTTTTCCAACATAGTGACTAGTATCCTCTTTCAAGTGTGAATTGCCACCTTGAGCCACTATGTATATCATGGAACACAGCACATTTTGCAAGCGAAGACAGCTCAGCAAAGGAGCCCAGGCCAGGGAAGAGCGTGATAGTCTGAGGGGCCAAACAGCTTTTGCTCCAGAGCATCATTGCTGCAAAGCCTAAAAAATTAAAATGACAAAACTCAACAGTGCACCCCATACACTCACACAGACCTCAGAGCACCAAAGCAAACCCAGCTAAGACTCATTTTGCTACTGGCATCAAAAATTGCAATCTCCATCCTAGAATGTTCTGTATATATCTAACACAATGCAAAAGTGCTAAATGAGTGGGAAGGAGGAGGAGAAGCAGCAGCAGTAGAAGGAAGGCTGTAAAAAGATGCATGTTGTTTGCAGCACACAGCGTCTGTGGCACAAAATGATCTCCAAGACAAGAGCATAGGCGAGGCACTGACATCTAGGAGAATGGAAAATGGGAAAGTTATTGAATGTAACTGATCTCAGCTAAACCACAGAACTATTGTCTATCAATATGCCATGTACCAACCCATCGGTGCTCTTGGGAGAGGTGAGAAAGCCAAGCATGAAGCACAGGAGACTTGCACAGTGTGTTCCCATATAAGAGGATCCTGTTGTGAAACTGTCACTCCACGTTCTTGGCTCTACATTGCTGTCTAAGTGCTACAAAATCTTTGTCTTTAAAAAGTCTTATTTCCAACAAAAGTTATTCTGAAGTGGGATCTCTCCTTTACCAGGTCACTCTACAAATATGATGCAATTTATACTGCAGATCACAAATCCCAGTGAGGACTTTGCTGTGCTACTAGTTTGAGGCCAAAGGCACTCACCTTGGTAACCATCTTGGCACACAATAGCTACCAAAGTCAGCCTGTGAAAAGCGAATAGACTGCAGCAGCTGCTTTGGGGCTAAGACAAGTGACGAGGCCCCAGCCTTAAGCATCAGCATTGCACATTGCCTCCTCTTGCATCTTTCATAAAATGACCTTTCAGGAATGCAATTTCCAAAGTGACTAGTCTTGCTGGTGACACACAGCTAGGGGAAATGGAGAATTTACAGTGATTAGAGTAGATCAGATTTGTTGACTAACAAGACAAATGATGCAGTGAGGCAAGGACTGAAATGTTATGAGGCCAAGAAAAAAATTAAACACATGATGTACTCCAGCTTAAACAGCAGTATACAAATAGACAATTCATATACCAATCCATATAATCTTTAGTAGCATTACAAAGGAAAACAAGAAAAGATCTTGCAGGATTTATAGACTTCATCATACAGAGTAAAAACCAATAGAAGGTCATAAGGCAAGAGGTACTGTTGATATATCTGTACAAAAGGCAGAGAAGCCCCACTGAAAAACATGAGACACTGTCAAACAGGTTTCCAGAAGGTTCAAACCCAGCCTTTAAAGATTTCATAGTTATCAGTTTAATTGTGCAACAATAATGTTCTTGTACAGTTACATTAAATCATCCTCAAGCCTGTATGATCTGATCACCTTTAAGTATATGACAGATAAATTTAATAGGGAAGGTTTCTCCCAAAATGAAAAGGCGTCGCAAGGAATAAAACTGGTTTCAATAAAAACAGGAGTGAGAAGCCAAGAGTTTGAACTTGTCCCTGAAAAAGCCTTGATGTTCTGTTACTCATAGCTGAACCATATAAAAGAAAACGTTGTGTTACAGGATTACCAAAACAATATTGCTGGACAACCATTGTGAAATATTTTAACGTGAAGAGTTTCTTTACAGATAGGAACATTCTTAAATTGTAAAATATGTTCTTTGTGCAGGCTTATGCTCCTACTCTGAAAAAATTTACACACGTGCTTAACTTTCTATGTTGACTAATTAAAATCAACCAGGATAATCATGTGCTTCAGTTTAACACATTAAGCATTACAAAAATCAAGTGGACTGGTATGTTGGTATATTTTTTTCTCTCTTTGGTTCACTATGTATGTTTTACAGTTACATTCAGGATAATGGGAAGAGCTGCAACTCCTGGAAAGCAAAGAGACAATGCAAGGTTTTAAAATACTATCAGCAATAACAGCATTTTTCTAAACTACCCCTTTCTTTTTGTGAGCACTCACTTTTTAAGCCTCTATATACAACATTATAAAATATTTCCTCAACCACAGCAACTTATTAGCTGTATTCCTGACTAGTTTCTTAATTGGGCTCAGAAGTAAAATTATCATTCAGATGTTAGCAGTTTTACTGTTCAATGTCTGATCTATTTTGGAAGCTTAAACAAATTCTATAAATATTTAAATTAAATATAATCTACATTTGCTTAGTGATTTTAATTAAGAATTAAGTTGCTGTTCCCCTGAAATGCGTAAATGTTTAAAGCCAGTGCAGTAGCAGGATAACATCGGGGCATTTAAGATTTTGAACCATTAATACATTTTTTAATGTATTACAGGGCAAGTTTAGTGCTGTAGCTGAGCTGCTTCACAAATACTGAGGGGCAACTTTAAAAAACATAAAAACTACAAAAAACATTTGAAAACAACTCAATTTTAAACTGTTGTTACTGAGACACAGAACAGGGTTTTACTCAGCTTTTTTCCGTTTTTATTTCTACTTTAAGCCCAGTTTCTCCAGACCTTCCTTCCACAGGCAAATTTGAGCCCATGACTTTGAGCCCACTAGATTTCATCTGAGTCTGATGAAGGAGTTTCACAGAGATTTATATGGCTTTAGGAAGGAAAGCCCCCTTGACAACTTCACACTACTCTTTCAAAGCAAGCAAGTTACAATCCTGTTTAAGACAAATATTTATTCCTTGGGTGAGGGTACAATATCTGAATAAAAATATGCAAGATGCTGGACAGCAACAAATTAGATGCCTAACACCCAGGACTGAGAACAAAACCACCACAGATATTTAATTAGAATTCTAGCTATTAAAGTGGACTGCAGATGTTTAATAATAGTTTGCCAGTAAGCTTATATAACTAGACATTAGACAGAAACAGGAAAGAAAATACTAGAGAAGAATGAACAGCAAAGGTTATAAATCTCAGGTTCAACTGCAAGCATTTTTCTCTTTTAGTCCATAAACAATTTAAAATATTTCTTATATTTTTTTCTAAATTTGAAAGTATGATGGTGTAGACTGAAGCTGCATTTTGACCACAATATAGACACTGTACTTGGAAACATCTTCTCTGCATGCTTCTGCATATGGTTTGAGGGAGAGAGACAGAGGTTATGGGCTATGCCTGCCTCTTGCCCCAGAACTGCCTAAATGGCAAATAGAACCCCCCAAACCCAGAATATTTAAACCCAGTTTCAGTAATACTGGCTGTTAAAGGAAATTAAAATTATTATTTTCAGAAAATGGCTTTCAGTTTTCCTTTAGTATGGCTTCATGGCACATAAGAAGATAATAAGAAGACAACTGCATACCTCTGGAGGCCTGATTTACAATCTCTAATTCACAACCAACAGGTCACTTGGTGATCTAGAAAGAAACTACTCGCCACAGCAACCCAGCCTCGCCACAGCAGAGCAATTCTCACAGACACATTCACAAGAGGGCAGAAGATTAACTCTCATTTTGATCTTCCAATGAGAAAGAGCACAATTTTGATACAGAACTGCATTTTTTTCCAGTTGACACTGAGTAACTCAAGGCAGCACAGACCAGGAGGGCATTTTCAATCTGCTATCCATCTAACTCAAGGTATTGTTATATTGATTCAGCTGGTGACATCTGAAGTCTCAAGGTATGAACATATCACTGTTTCCTCATAAAGTCATCACGGGCAATTTTGGATACATAGATTTTTATAGAACACTCTTAGGAGAAAAAAAAACAAACAAGAAAAAAACACCACAACAGAATAGAGCAAAGCAAAGAGTGAACTATTACATTTTTTCACAGATCAAAAAAGCAACCAATAATGTTCTCCACCACACTTGATTTTTCACCCATGGAAGGTGGTCCTGGGCTGAAATTAAACTGGATACGAAGTAGCTGGTTCTCAGTTACCAAGGTAGGGTACAGCAAACCAGTTAAACTTACAGCAATGCTACGCAGCTTCAGCTTCACCCTCTCTCATTTTCTATTTTACAACAGTCCTTTGCACAGAGTACCAGACAGATGCAAGGACTGCATTTCACTGTCCCTCAGACACGTCTCTTCAGACATTGTCTCCAATTAGCATTCCTGCTTGTTATCCAATATACTCATAATAATTTTAGTGCAGTCAACCAGTTCCTCCCCAAATGAGAGGAAGGTTAATGATGCCTTCTGTTACTGTTACTATATGCTTTGCATAAGAAAGGGGACAGACTTCTTAAATAAGAGGAGACAACATTCCTTTCCTGAAATGCCTTTAAGCAGAAGACATTCCTTTGTCAGCAGTGAGGTTCAACTGGACTGCCAGCAAGCTCTTCGTCCTTGAATGCACAAATACCCTGTAGCCAACAGATAAGTGGTTCAGGTGTTATTAGCCTACATCCTTTTCTGAAACGGAGCAAAAAATTGTCCCTCATAATGGAGTCAGAGTGAAAAAGCTACCTGAATTGGTGCACTGCTAGGGTTTTCTTTCTTTCCCAAGACCAGATCCATGAACCACGTGCTCCTGCCAGCCCTGGGATGATGGTGGATGGAGGGAAGAGGAGCTGAAGCTCTGAAGGGTGAAGGGTAAAAGCAGCCACCTTCCCCTTTCCCCCCCCAAAGCAATGCATGCTAAACCCAACTTGGGCATTTAAAGGGCAGGAAACATTAGACTGAACACTCTGCAAAGCAGAAGTATCATCTAAATGAAAGCTTGACCGAGGAGCCACTTGTTGAAGCCAAACCATTTTCATTTAATTAACAGTTACCTGTTAATCTTTCCTCAAAGAAAAAGACTGATTCTGATTGCCTGGTAACAGTTACCCTCATTGTGTCAAGATAGTAACATCAAAATTTTTATGCTAATAGCACACTATAGTTAGCAGCTACATGTTTTCCAGGTTTTTTTAAATATTCCTTGCTTATTAGTTGCTTAATTTTACATAATTAGTGTCAAACTGCTTTTTGTACTAAAACATTTTAATAGGTGCATTGGCTACAAAAGAAAACACTAAACATGATTTGCATTTAACTAAGAGTCCATAATTAGTGACTTGAACTAAATGTAGCTGATCATAATACAGACTGTAAGAGACATCACTTCACCTACACCTCTGCCTAAGAAAGGCTTGATGATAGCTGATCTGAAATAAAACATTTTGCAATTAAGCATAATTTTATGTGTTTAGGCAAAGAATTCCCTCGGTTGCAGCTTTCTTTACATGCTGATGGAAAACATCTAATGCTTAAATATTAGTTTTATATAAATTTAAGACATTATGATGGGTTTAAAGCTTAATACAGAAATGAGATATCATTTTAACTCTAAAGGGTATTTCAAATAGAAATAGATGCTTCTAGCTAGCAGTGAAGCCTGTAGGCCAGCAGATGCAGGGCAGCCTGGGATGGAGCTGCTCAGAGCTTCACCCAGCAAAGCATTCCCTCTGCTCAGATCTGAATACACAAGCCATCGTGCCCAGTTGAACCCATGACCTGTAACAACAGCAGTGTGTGAGCTCAGCTCTCTGTTACAGCCATGGTACAGGCAGCTGTAGTCCTGCAAAGTCTGTCTGAAGCTTTGAGCTTTAGCTCAAACAGGAATTAATTCAGGGAAGCCCTTAAAGATTCCTCTTCATTTTAGGATCTCCTAAAGCAAACATAAATGACCAGTACTCTGTCTTGGCACCAGGCTTCATACTTACTTTGCATTGCCATGAACAACTGCCAAAATGGAGAGAGAGGAACTCAGGTCCATTAGCCATATTTCACTTTTTCATCTTCCCAGAAGTCATTGACCGCATTGTTATGAGCCATTTTTGCAATCCTCATCCAAGTCAACCAAAGCCCTTGCTGCAGCCCTGAGATAGCTACAGTTTTTAATCCTGGGTGACAGCAGTAGAGGCAAGAGAAAGAAAGCTGAACCTCCAAACAGTATCACTGGGTAGAACAAATTCCATGTTAGCTTGCTCTTTTCTTCACAGAATGACACATTCTGCCTAAGCTGCAGACATCATATAAGGTACCACTGAATACATGCAAAATGAAGGAAGTGGCATTACTATCAGCAGGAAACATTTGGGTCAAATTTAAGACAACCATTTAAGGATGAACAAGTGTACTTACCCCAAAAATTCATAGGCACAAGTCTAATTTTGTCACCATCTGCTGAGCCATTTCTACTGACAAGGGTGTGCTTATATTTGTCCCTCGAGACCCACCAAAATAATTGGCCAACTGCTCACAGAGAGGGTGAAAAAACACCCACCAGGTCCTCCATTTCAGCCACTGTCTTCATAAAGTGCTTATTTAATGTTTAAAGACAATGACAATACATTTTACACTGCTAGTTCTAAGACTTAGACAAGCTTAGGCAGGAAAAGAGCAACTTTTTTCATTTAGTTGTTAGTCTTTCAAGATAGTCTTGGAGAAAGTTCTTTAAGAACGCTAATCAATAACAACTAATAATATCTGAGTTACTAGTTTGGTTTTATTTTAGATGTTAAAAGCTTCCCTGTGGATTTTCCCATGTATTAGTGTTTTCTTCAAATCAGCATGTTATTTTTACAATTATAGTTGCAAAATAAATATCTTATAAGGGTTTTCCCCTTTAATGCAGAGTTTCAAAGTGACTTACATTGAAAATTATGAAGCCTTAAAACTTGAGTTTCCTCTAGGAAATACTGTTACTGCAATATCAGTACCAGTGAATAATATTTAAAACCCATGGAAATACATTTCTTGCAGGGTAGCCAAGATGCTGCAGTCCCTGATGACCTGTGCCACAGGACTAAGAACTGAGTAGCTGCAACTTCCAGCAAAGTTGTGAATATCACCGGTCTGGGAATTTAAAACTCTCCTAAATTCATTATGGCCAAGGCTTAGATCAAGAGTATGATGGTATTTCTTTCCCTGAAATGTGCCATTATGATTTGCTCACATAAAACTCTGCTTCCTACGTTTTTTTTCTTTTATGTGAATTGCATGTAATTGTGATAAACACACTAAAAAAGTATCACACAACTCATTTCCCCTTTCCAATCATTTTCTAATGAATGATTTTACAGGTATATAGCATCTGCTCCATAGCACAGGCTCCACAGCACTCAGAGAAAGCGTTTGAACAGCCACAACCCAGCACTTTGAAAAGCCGTAACACAGTTCCCACACCTGCATTCAGTCCAAAATTCACTGTTTATTTAAAGGTTTTGCACAATTTCAGAAGGCTGCACCATGACACACAGATAAGCTGCACTGCAGAGGAAACAGCCGGGGACTGGGGAGAAGGACTGGCTCCATGTGACATCTGCCACTGCATAATGAGCACTGCATGCTTGTTCATTGGTGCAATAAAGGAATTAAGGGCAGTTGTAAGAGGCATAGGCCAGGGGAGCTGCCTAAAGCTGGAATTTTACATTTGGATTTACTAACACTGTAAATGTCCACATCATTATGAGTTTCACAAAACTCATATACTGTGACCCAACAACCAGGTGGAAAGTTCAATTTTTGTAATATTGGGAGCAAAAGGAAAGAGCTTATTCCCCAAGCTGAGAATCAACAACTGAAAAATACTGTGATCCTAAAATGAATAAAACTTACCGAAGTAGTTAAAAGAACCATTAAAAATCCCTCAACGCAAAGGTGCTGACTCACGGTTTTTTGAGTGTGCGCCAAGGCCACACTGCTCAGAAAACAGATAAGCTCTTTAAAAGAGATCTTTCATAACTTTTCTGAAAATAATTTTTATTTCATATCACTTGAAAAGATTTCCACTACGGACAAATTGAGATGCACACCCAATGTCCCACTGCATTATGACAAAGCTGGAACTACCCAATACCTGGATGGAATCCCTAATGGGCATCAATTATTATACAGAGGGATGAATTAAACATGAAGATTCTTTATTTCCATAATACTTCTAAGATATATATTTACTTGTATATGATGAAACACTTATTGGTTTTAGTTGGGAGAGAAAAGGGACGATGCCTAGCGTTAAAATTAATTTTCTAATTGGATTTTAATGAACCTTGTCAAGCCTCTTAATGCAGTTTTCTGATTTCTAAAGATCACTCAGTCCCTGTCTAAGGAATAAGCCTGCATTAAGAATTAAACACATCCCTTTTAGTGATAGGGCTGTACAGGCTGAGTCTTAGCTTCATCCAAAAGCAAAATATTTTCTTTTTAAAAATGAAGAATCAAGGCACTTGTCAAAGGGAATTACTTTACATTATTTTAGATAATGTTACATTACATTGTTTGTGAGGGACAGCACTTAGAAGAAAACAAACAAACAACAAAACACTGGCAGTTGTTGGTAGATTAAAAGCAATAGCAAATTCTATATTCCAGAGTATCTTTTTTTCCCTTGAAGTTTGTGCATGAAAAAAAAAAAAAGGTTTGTTTTGGCTTCTGAAGAAGAGATCGCATTTTGACTAGTCTGCTGTAAGCAAGGCTGGGACAAATGCCTTAAAACTGGCAGGGCATTTATGCTATTCACACTTCTAGGGAAGCTGCTACTGGCTTTTCTCTTTTTTAATGTAAGTATTACTATAGCAATGAAATATTTTGTGTGATTCACGGAGAAAACAGTTTTGGACTACACTGAAAGTCTGTACATATCAATGTCAGTGAGAGCAAAGAGGACACTGTGGATGTGTTCCTTTCTCACCTGTGTTCTTGATTCCATCTCTCCTCGGGGCTGCAGTGGATCCTTAGGAACTGCAATGGGGCTCCCATAATAGCCCCGAATATTCTTAATAATAAGGCAGATGTGTCTTCCTAGTTTCACAGGCCTTTTGGAAGCATTTTCTTCCTCTTAATATCAACCTTTTCCCCTTATATAGGTCTCTTCTTTTTGCCTCAAGGAGGCTTTTATAGCCACTGCATCTTGTATTATGGATCTGAAATGCCAAATGAAGCTACAACATTGCAATGAATTATTCCCCTCAGTCCCATATTACAGACTCAGGAATTCAGACTGGTATCATCATCAGTAACCCCCAAATTAATGATTATATTTTATGAGCGACCTTCAGTTCAATTCCATCACCTTACACCAAAACTGAGATAGGGCAAACCACACCTTCAATGCAGAAAACAGTGCACTATTCATCAATTTAAAGGAGCACTCCTAATCTGAGATCGAGCAGCCACTTGCTTGCCTGCCTCTGAGGTATCAAAGGCTTCTTTTACTGAAAAGACCTTTTCTAGTTATGTCATATTCCTGTTCTTTTAACAAAAGTCTTCCCAAAGAAATATAAAATTCTTATTTATTTACATACCTCGCTCTAAAAGCCCCATGCTGCTTTGTAGGAATAAGAATTTCCTGTATGACAAATAGGAATATCATTCCAAAACAAAAATAATGGCAAGGACAAAACTTTATTCACGAAGAAAACTAGAACTTCATTTAGTATTTTAAAGACTTCATTAATAAAATACTCTGTGGGTATCTACAAATGTTAAATTAAGATAAAGACCTTAAACAGCCTGTCAGACAGATGAGCATATCAAAGCTTTTTGGAAAGGAAAAGCCTGAGATTTGAAAATCTATCTGAGAGCAGAATTGAGAAGAAATAAAGGCTAATGAAGTAACCGTGATGCCTGAAGAAATGTCTAGAATAGGTTTTCCTTTACATTATTATCCTCTGACCTTAAGAGGACTAAAAATGAGGCTAAATTGACTTCAAGAGGCTAAATTCACTTCATAATATTTGATATTTCATCACAGAGGTGCAGATTTCTATAAAAACTTGTTCTTCCTTTTTTTAATCTCCTCTTCATTGAATATTTGAAAGGTCTCTCTCCAGTTATTTCAAAATTACTAGTCACACTGGGAAACAGAGGAGAGAGTACTGCATACATTTCCGTAAACCTGTTGACAGATGCAGAGACATGCATCTCTGACTTTCTCCTCTGCTCACTGCAGCACAGCTCAAGGTTTCCCATTTTCACTAGCTAAATCAGACGCCTCAAATGGTGAGCCAAGGAGAAGATGGCCCACTTGCTAAGAATAATTCAATGTAATTGTATGTAATAAATCTTTGTAAATATCCAGAACAAATAAATCAAACTTTTGTTTCTTCTGTAACCTAAGGCTCTAAAACCAACACAACATTCTCAAGGTGCAATGTCTTTATGCTTCAGAGAATAGCTGTGGCAAACAAGTACCCACCGTGGCACACAGCACAATACAACTCTGTATGCAGATCTCTTATCCCCAGCAAAGTCAAGTGAATGAAGGAGACCAATAAAAAATGCCTATTTATTGTTGACCGTAAAGAATTTTTTTGGAAGAAGGAAGCTGAGTTAGCAACTAACCCCAACTCCAAAATGGTCGAAACTGCATGAGTTGTGTAGTCATCTTTATATGTCCTCTGCAAGCTCATAAATAAATGGATATAAGCTGCGATTATAATTCTCTTTAGCTTTCAAAATTATATTGTTTTGTACCCATCATGATTCATAATGAATGTCAGGGTTTTTTTCTTGTGTAACACATGCTGATTTTGTGGTCTGCATGCTAATTGTTTTGTAACAACAAGATTTGAACCCCACATGGAAAGGACTAAATCTGCTGTGAGCATTGGGATTAAATTCCCCTGACTTGCTAAAATCTGGTCTCAATCCTGTCTCAGGGTATTCATTGATGTGCTAGCCCCTAACACAACCTGAATTTTAAATGTACCTGCTGCAAGAGTAGAGGAAGATAATGCTTTAGTTCCTTACTTTATTGAATGTAATGTTCTCCAAAATACAATGGGTTTTGATGCATGATTATTTGAAAACATTGCTCTTAAGATAAAAGCAAAATCAACAGAATAATACATTTCATTTAGAACAGACCATTTGGGAACACTACTGGAGATGCATATAAAAGCACTCCTTTCTAGATATGCATATTATACTCATGTCTGACTGCAACAGCACATACATTGCTCTTAGGAAAACTGCAATTTCAGTAAAAGTCACTGCAAATATCTAGGTTCCAGGGAAGAAACCTCCTCGAGCTGAGGGAGCCTTGTCCATGTGACTTGGTTTGTAGGTTCAGTGCCACCACTCTGGTTTGCTGGGTCGAATTTATCAGCCTGCGGGAAGGAAAGCCCTGCGCCCCAGGAGACAAGTTTTCATGACCCAAATCCAGTTCATCATGCCCTGGAGCCTCAGCTCAGAGGAGCAGAGAAGGTGATGTTCACTTTCTAAGTCTATTTGCTGTGGGGAAATAAATGTTCTATAGGATGAAGACAATCCCCTTGCCTTCTATGGGAATTCCTCATCATATAGCTATGCATGTGGCTGCACAGCCACTTCCACACCAGGATTTTCCACTGCAAGGCTTTCACACAGAGAGTCATAGCCTGTTTTCAGGGGCATGTTGGTAATAAGATATCCCTAAACTCATCTTGCCCCCAGTGATGCACAGGCAGGGCTCCCAGCTGACAGAAAGTGTATTTTTTACCTTAATTCTTGGTAAAGTATAAAGCAAACAAACACTATCAGAAGCAAAAATTACAATCACAGACCAGTGTTGCTGCCAGTTAGAAATCACATGATAAATTGCCTGCAAGCTCATTACTACCCAGCTTCCTAAATAAACTAGAAATTTTCAAAATCAGAAAGATGAAGAATCAAGGAAATGCCATAATGTCATTTACTGATGAAGCAGCATTATAAAACAATCTTTCCTGCTGCTATAGATTGACTTTAGCCACAGAGATTATTAAGCACTGATAAATATCAATGATGTTTTTCCTCCCTAAGCAAAACAAACCTCTTTGTACTCACCCTATGGCCCGTAGCTGGCTAGCTAATGTTGTGCTTAATGTTAAGGATGAAAAGAATAATGGGGCACAAAATACAGTATTGTTTCCAAAGCTTAATAAAAGGCAAGCCATGAAGTACAAACCTGGGTAATTACTTCCACTAAAAAGAAAATTACTCAGGCAGTTCCTCAGTTGAAAGCACTCGGAGAAAAAAAGTCATGCCAAGGGCTGTTCTTCTAATTGGGCTGGTTTGCAAATGCATGACTAAATAAATAACCTCCGCAAACAAGAAAACAGGATTCGTGCTGGACACATGCAGCTATCATCATTACTTTCAACTGTATTTTACTATGCTTTTACCAATATCTCAATCTTTAATTTAAAATCATATCCTTCAGTGTTTGTCCCAGAAAGCTTTTCAGTGATGTGGAAGTCATTCTTAGTTTGCAGAGTATCATTGAGGTTAATAATATCAAAGAAATTTCTCTCCCAGCATCCCAAGCCAAAAAATTCTATGCAAGGTGAGGCACTGAAAAAATCCCAATCTCAGGTTTCCATACCTCAGAAGAAAGAATTACTTGGACAAATATGATCATAAATCACATGGCAGGGGCAATTGTTTTTTTCTGTTCTTACAGAGCACCCATCACTGTTAAACATGATTGCAGAAGTTGGTTTTACTGTTACGAGATGTACCGATGAAAACTTCTGTTTCAAATGCTGTCTGTGACATTTAAGCAGCTCCCAGGCATTGCTTCACAACTGATTACCTAAAGGACCAGTGGGTTTATCTTTAAAAGACAACTGCATGTGGGGACACTGAAGTCAACAGAGTCTCACAATTTATTTACAATCACACACTTCAAATAATCACATTTCTCTCTGCTGCCAGGCACTGTCAGAGCCACAGCTGGGAGGTACTTGATGGTTCTTCACAAGTGAGCAAAGGACAATCTTCAGCTACATAGTTCTGGCACCTGGTCTCTCTGGGAGAAAGTTCTCCTTTTGTTTTTCCCTTGCAGCCTTTCTGCTTTACTCCTTGGGCTATTTTTCTCTGCTCCCAGTCTTCTCTGCCCTACCAAATAAGATGAATCAGACACCAAACTAGATGCATCTTACGATGCCACAAAAGCATCTCAAAAACAGTTGAGCTCATTCTTGGCCTGTCTCAGGAAATCTTCAGCTATCCCAGAGCCCCTAAAAATGCTTTGATTCTAACTACGCCTTGGAGACTACTGCAACACTGTGCTTAAGGCTCTGTGGTCTCCAAGAGAGTCCCAGCCAGCCTTCATGACTTGGTTAGTTGGTTCAAACTACAGCTGCCAAGAGACTTGAAAGAGTCACCAAATGGTTTGTGCTCCAAGATCCCCAAAGACTGTTTATAGTTACTGCTGAGAAGCTGAGTGATAGAGCCCACATATTTACAGTTTAATGAAGAAATAAATCATCTCAGCAAACTATAGCCTGCAGGAACTTCGCAGAATATGTCAAGTTCCACTGATGGAGATGGGTGACATACAGATGAAGTAAGTGATAAAGCAAATAGCTACAAAATGTATGTGAGGGCCCCATACACCCACATCTGAAATGTCACCCTGCATATGAATTAGTTTATAAACTCCCTTAAGGCCCAAGAAAGTAAAAATGCATGGAAATGTGATTGATTTTAAACCACCACAACAAAAGGAACTCTCGTAGAAGGCAAAATTTTCAGGTTTTTAAGAAAATCTACTCAAGTGTTTGTGCTATCTTCAAGGCCCTGTGTGTGCATAGCGGAAAATGAAATAATTTCCCAAGTCTTTTTGCATAGCACCACGTGAAAACCAGAGCAGTTCAGATGATTTAACACAATCTGCTGTTTAGTGCTCTATGTTAACTCCTGTCTCTGTTATTAATCTGACAGGCTGGCACACGAATGTCACTCTTGATCTCAGAATTCATTCAATTCTTACCTTCTTACTACTCTTTGATCTTTTATTACCGTTTCTTTCACCAGCAGACTGTCAATAACACAACTACACTCAACAATTCCCAAGGTAAAGAACTTCCAAGCTACAAGACAGGAGGGCAAATGCTCATTCACACTCAAAACCCTTCTCTCTGAAGTCCGTGCAAGTTTTACCTTTGATTTCTACAGGACCGAATCAACCTTCTTGCAGCCATGTCAGATCCTGGAGGGATGTCCCCAGCCCATTTCTGCTATGCTTGTCTGTACTCTTCAAAATGAAGGGCTGTGCTGCAACGCAGGTACATTGCAGATAGGAAGCCTGTGTTATGAGGGATTTAATATTGACACTTTCTCAGGCTCAGTATTTCGGAATCACTTGTTAGGTATTCCTCCTCAGTGTGGTATCCACTCAACTCACACTCCCTGACAGTACTATTACTTCTATGTACACAGACAGTTCTTTAATTTCTACAGATGTAACACAAGGCATGCCAAAACTTCTGCTGCACCTACTTCAGCAAGTGTTTCAGTGCACCAGTCAGGTAACACAAAGCATTTGCATGTGAATAGTTCTGCACTCCCAGAGCACTCTGCTGGTGCCTCCCCACTGCAGCCAAAAGCACAGGCCTTTCTGCAGTTGCACGTGCTAAGGCTGTAACTATTTTTAACAGGCCATGTCGCTGCATTATGGAGCATCAAACATATAATAGCAAATCCTAGACACAAAAGCAGTCATTTTGCAGCTGACCACCCATACTATCACAATAATTTTCAACACACGTGAGGTTCTAGAAGAAGGGCATCAGCTGTAGATTTAAATGAGGAAAGGGTAAAAGTGTTTCATCCACCCATCAGCGCTTGCCAGGGAAGCAGATCAGCTTCCATGGCTTGTAACCCAGTTCCTGTTGTACAGGCCCTTTCTCCTCTTTCAGATCAAGGTCTGCCAAAAGACCTTTTGGACCCAATACAGAATCATACCAGCTGCAGTTGCCTAAAACTTCTGTACAGCCTTTCCAAGGGTTTTCCTGCAAAAGCATCTAAAACAGCCAATGTTAATATATCTGCATCCTCAAAATCCTACGTGAGAAATGGAGGTACAATTACCTCATTAGATTCTTCACTAATATCTTTCTGTCAGGGTGACATAAAACCCAATGATGAGCTGGTGAAACTGGCAAGTGGAGACTTTGGGTGACTCCCTTTCGTAGTCTTGGCTATACAGACTCCTCCTGAGAGCCCTTCACATGTGCACTGAAGCCACAGCAACTAAACACCCTGCAGCCCACCAGGGGCTAAGTAATTGTAGACGTGTGAATACATGATTTTGCCTTGCAGTAAAGAGAAAAGAGAGTTAAAGCTGCATTTTAAAACCAGCAGCATTTACCAGAGGCTAAGGGCTCATGTACTATTACCAGAGCTCAGGTTATGCCTGGTGAACTGTAAAACTAATCATGAACCTGAAACCTTATGTATTTACATTCAGGCAATAACACCCAACTGCTCAAAATTCCCAGGAATCAATGCAAACTCTCTCTGCATTCAGTGCCTTAAGTTTCCTGCTACAACCACGCTATTTACTTTGATTAATGATCACTTTGTGTACTATTGGCTGAGCAAGCAAAATGTGACTCAAAGCATCTGAAATAAGACAAGGGACACATTAAAGCCTCCAGCACAATCAAATGGCCTTGCAGTCCCCCACACTCTCCTTTCCAGTTAGTTTTTTTAACCAGCTCTGAACTATGGGATATATTTCCTAAGAACATTCCAAAGATCCCATCTTACTATGAGAATATACAATAGTGTTTAGAGCTCCACTGGGTTCTTATGAATAGTCTTCCCTAGCTTTCAAATTTCTCCCTGACTACAAATCTAGAAGCACTGGAGAAGTTAGCCAAAATGCACAAGTAGTTTACTGAACAACGTACCACAAATAAATCGTCACTTATTTCTTGGAGAGTTTCAAAAGAAAATGATGGGATAAATGTTCCCAGCGTACTGAGAAGAAATGGCCTAAAAATGAAAAAAAAAAAAAAAAGCAGGAAATATCAACACTATCTACACATATCCAGTGCATGTCAGAGATACAGGAGTTTGATGAAAAAAAGCTTTCATGGCCAGTACCCTATGGTCTTGGCAATAACATAACTGAGAGTCTTAAACAGTTGCAAGAAAGCAAACACTCTCAGTGAGCTTGTCTTCTCCTCTCAGCTTATTTCAGTACAATTTGCAACATTTGTTCCCTTCACCCAAAAGAAAGAGTAGCAGAAAGCATCTTTCTTTAGAAGAGTTTTAGTCAGAAAGCTTGGCGCAAAAAATAAAGCTTTTAAGAATATTTATCCCCAAACCCACCAGATCATATAAATGCTATTTATGAAATTAGCAGAGATCAGCAATCGGTCTTTTACTGGGGAAAGAATAATCATGTAATGAAAACTTTTAGTCAGAATGGGTCAATCCATAGAACGATGTAGATGTAGATGAATGAAGAACTGCTTGCATTACGTGCATTATGGAGTGGCTGCTATGATGCAGAACCAAGATGCTCACAACAGTTTTCAAGTCTCAATACTTTGCTGTAGTTTCTAGAGCCTAAACAGCCAGGGCTGTGAGGAGGTTCTTTCCAAAGCCACTTTTGAGAGGGAAACTCAGAGGCTGTAGCTAATTTGAACCAGCTTTTAAAATGTCTCTATAAAAAAAAATAACAATTTGGAATTTTGGACATGGAACTCAGCTTTTAAGATATCAGGAGGATTTGTTAAGGACTACCACAATGCAGAGCCTAAAGACACGTAGTTTGTTCAGAACTGCTAAACCTGCACTATGGATTTGCAGGTCTGACACATGTTGACAGAATGGACTGAAAAAATCACAGTTTGGACAAAAATAACTGTACAAGAAAAAACTGTCCGAATACATGGGATCAGAAATCCTTCAGTTTTTAGAAACCTAGCATTTTGTTAAGGTGAAAAACTCTCAAAGTTCTATTTTAAGCTTCAAGGAAAGCAAGTCTTGAAATACTTGAGAAACAAATATCATCCTTTGATTCACAAGGGAAGTCTTCCTCTTTTATCCCCCTGTAATTCACAAAGAGGGAGGCATTTAGAATATTTTCTTCCAAAATAGCACTAACTTGGTTACCTAGATCAGAGGTCTGCCTACAGAAATGATAATGAAACTACAGAACTATTTCAGCACAATCTTGGCTTCAATAAATTACATGGCTACTTTAAATAGACATTACGCATCAGACTGCAGTTCTCAATCATATTTTAGTGTAACACTATATTCCTAGAATATGCTATTCACTAGTTATATACAAAACTTGTAGTTTAAGTCAATGTATGAAAAAAATATTGCAAGACTTGGTTATTCTTGTACAAAGTGAAGTGCAAGAGATAAGTTCCTAGACAGCAACGAGCTGATAAGAAAGCTAAGAACAGGGAGGTTTTTGCTCGTTTGTTCATTTTGAGCTTGGATTTGATCTATTTGGCTTTTGCATCTCTTGAGTGCCCTCACATGGAGGCTGTTCCAGAAACTGTTCCCATCCTGAGGCAAAACCTTGGCCCTTGTGAAGAGGGTGGATTTTGGTGCCTTCAGTTCTTCACCTTGAAAACAGGAGCACTTTTAAAGGGGAGATACTGCTGATGCTCCTTCTTTTCCAAGAATTTACTACATGAGTCTAGAGACAAGAAGCAACTCTCCATGCAAAAGACCGAGTTTGAACAATCACCTCTAAATCACACTTTGAAACTGCACTAGTCTAGAACCACTGGAATCCTGGCTCCTTATGATGTCAGAAAATTTGTAGTCAACACACCCTCCTTTCCTTCTGCTGACATCTTCTAACCTGTGTTTGTGTCAGCAGACGAGTCACTGGGCATGTCTTATTCAAGGCAGCCTGTGGACTGGGGTTTCTTAAATAAACTTTTCTAAGCAATTAAAAATCATGGATTTTTTTTAATAATATGGTTCCATCTGATTCAACTCAAAACTGAAGAGAAAGAAAGAAAACAGCCAGGGGAACAAAAGAAACACCCAGACCCAAAAATCCTGCTATTTCACTTACTTTATGCTTGTCTTTCAATTTATTATCTAAGACAAGTTCATACTTGACCTGCATTTAAGTTATGCCAGTAATTTTTTTTTTGCATAAGCAGTAATTTTCAGTCATTTGACCTGCACTTGACACTCAAAATACATTTTATGGATTCTCTTCACGCTTTGTCCTCAGCATTGGTGCTCTCCCTGAATGTAAGAGCATACAAACATTCAGAAATACAATTCCTGTTCTCCGTGTAACCATGCAGTTATCTACCTCAGCAGGATCACAAAATTTCCTTGACGTGAGATGTCAGTTCTGAGATGATGGAGAAATGACCATCACAATGATTTACATGAAAACAAACATTCTGAATGCATAGAAATATAATCATCATCTCTCTCCAAGTAAGCATGTGAAGACGAATTGCATGGATTCTGGCTCAGAGCTTTCCTCCAGCATGCTAACCTCCACTTTGTAGGTTGAACAATACCACATATGCAGAACTAAATCCATCATATGGAATCCCAGAATTATAGAATGGTTTGGGTCAGAAGGGACCTTAAAGATCACACAGTTCCAACATCCCTTCCATGGCCAGAGACACCTTCCACTGGATCAGGTTGCTCAAAGCATCATCCAGTCTGGTCTTGAATACCTCCAGGGATGGAGCAGACACGACTTCTCTGAACAACCTGTGCCAGTGCCTCATCAGGTGTTTTTGACTTCTCATGCCACAGTGCCATGACATGCACTGGGCATCCTGCTCCAGACTCTCCATCCCACAGAATAAAACATTCATCTTCCTAAATCCAGACATCTGTTATTTCAGGGTTTAGATTCAGAAGAGTGGCTGATAAAGGATTAATACATTTATCTGTTTCTTATGCAAACAGAAACAGTGAATTTGCTTTTTCATGCACAGGAGTTAAATTCAATGTGATCATAAGAATATGTTAACATAGTAAAAATCTCTGATGAATAATTCAGGCTCTTAAGAGTGAAACACTGAAGGAGACATTTTCAGATGACTGTGCTGACAGGCTCTGATGTCCAATATGTTCAACGCAATGGAGAATGATTTGGAAAGCCCATGAATGTCATTTTTCTAGTTAATTTACTTCTCATCAATAATAAATGGCATCATTTTAAATTCCCTATTGGAGAGACTGGAACATTCATGCAAGACTGGTCAGAAAGTGCATCACAATGATGTCAATACCCAGATGTAGGAATGAGTCAGTCAGGCACTTCTGACCAAGACAGCACTGAGAGAGGTTATGGAAAAAAATCCCAATATGACCACAGTATTTACAATAAGGAGTCATGTGTGAATTATGCCACATTTGAGTTATCTCCTCTGCTGGCAAGTTCAGATATGTGTTCTCTGATGCCTTTGTGTACATGCCTCTGGCCAGGCTGTCAGAGTCAACGTGTGAACAACAGGTTAACTAAGTCCTGAGTTTGTTTTCATGCAGCCTTTTATTCCCCCCCAGACCAAGATTTCATAAAGTCAAAAGCAATTTGCCTGGATCTCAAAGATTTTAAGCACTGAACCACTGATTCTGATTTTGCAAACAGAGGCCAGGCTGATGCACCACACACATGAAGAGCAAAGCATCAGATTTAAGCTTCTTTATGCCAAACAAACCACTGAAAGCCTCCCTCATTTCTCCAAGATGCTCAATAGTCAAGCTCATTAAATCACAGTCATTCTTTTAAATAATTTGTGATTTATGTAATCACACACGAGTCTATTGAGCACAATTGACCTATACTAATATACCTCTCAGAAAAAAAAACTTTTACTGTTGCAATTCTAATTAGGAAATAGCAGATTTCTCTAATTGCTAGGGAAACAGAGCTCACCCATCACAGCAACAACCCTGCAGGTCAGCAGACTGTAGAGCACAAGAGAAAACAGGCAGCTCAGCAAGTCACATATCCGAATGGCACAGTCTTTTTATGAAGTGGATGCTTTATACATCCCTTGCTCACGTGCCTAAACATTGTTCCTCAGGTGGGGCCATCCCACAAGCTGCTGAAAACTCAGACCTGCCAACTCCCTTGCTTTCACCAAGACTCCCAGTTAACCCACACTAATACCGGCAACTTCTGGCATACAGGAGCCTCTTCCTATCAGCAAACTCCACGGCTGAGCTGGTAACAGCATCTGGTTTGTAAAGTTTCAGCTCTCCTCTGGCTTTAATTCAAATGTATACAGAAAATATATGTCACAAACCCCAAAGCTGAAACACAGACCAGTGGTTTCCAGATTTGTGCAAGATGGAAGTCCCTACATACTGGATTTTCAAAGGCATTTTGCCAAGCAGCACAATACTAAAAGACAGCTATCAGCACACGAACGTCCTGGAAGCATCTGAAGGTCTCGCTTGGTGATTGTCCACATCAGAGCACCATGGAAAACATTTTCAAACTTTGCTTCTTATACAGACAGTTGTATTTCCAACACTGCAGAATTAAATGGCATCATGGCTGTAATATAAAACTAACTAATTTAATGTTTTGACCATGAAACCTTAACTCTGACGAAGACAAAAGATTTAAAATTACCTTTTGTATGATTTCAATAGGAGCTTATTATGTAATTGTCAGATGAAATCAAGAACATTAACTTTTGGTATATCCCAGTGTACATGATTTATTTGCGGTAATGTTCCCTAATTACAGCTGGTGTAAAATGACTAATCAGCTTCACATTTTGACACTAATTCATCACAGCTAACCACTTTATTTGCAACTTCCACCCTGTCTGCTATTTAACACATCTTTGAAAGCAGCTGAATGATCCTTAAATTTAAGGCAGTGAAACATGGTCTTTCCTGTAGATATTTATTTTTATATATTTTATATATATATATACACACACCTCCCTATAAATGCACACAGAAAGAACTGACCAATACTTTCTGTTAGCCCATTAAAATATTTCACAGACTCCAAAGAAGTGGCTGATTTTCAATGCAATTCACAGCAGGCAAAATGATTGAATATTTGACAAGTGATAGAAATTAAGCCAGTTTCAACTTCCTTTCAGCTGGTGTCATTTATTTTATTGGATTACAGTTATTAGAAGCTGGGGGAGGAAAGTGGGCAGGAGAAGGGGGATTAGGCTTAGTTGTTCAGTCGACAATATAACTTACTCATTTTGGCACGTACCGCAAAACCTATTTTTACACAGCCCATCGCTCCGCTCTCCCCAAGATCTGCCTTCACCCACACACCACTTGCGCACTGTACAAGTCACATTCCTTATGTAATGGCAACATTTTGTCTCAGATACACAGGCTTGTGCCAGAGCATGTGAAAGGGGGAGCAGACTTGTAGAAAGGAACCAGATGGAGGCACCAATAAGGGGCACGAAGAGGGCTCCTTGTGGCTTCCGGATGGAGGGCTGACGATGGATTGGAAGGTCCTCAACAAAAGCAAACAGGACAAGAATAAGTGTTGCTGGTACAAGCTTGAAAGTTTAAATCAAAACCAGTAAATATGGTATGAAAGAATTTATGGCATGAAAATATCTTTCACACCACTGAAAATCTCCACTGGCCCTTTTGAAAGTCTTTTTTTCTTTTTTAAGTCTCTCTATGTCAATCAAATACCATGCTATAAATTAGTATAATTCTGTGCTTTGGCACTACTGATTTCTACTCCCTTTAATTTTTATTACATATAATATATATAAAGATTAAAATTAAAGGGAATTTCTCCTTTTCCCTATAAAGTTATAATTATGAAACAGATATTTTAAACTTCAGTGTGTCACATGGCTTGCTTTCCCACATTATTAAAAAAATCAGTTCACAAGAGAAATAAAAACTAAAGTCAAATCAGCTTTTTACTGAGGTTTGGGGGGTTTTTTTTGCAAAACTGAACTGTTGTTACTCAAGTGAAAATCCTAAACAGGAAACCAAAACTAGCTCAATAAATCATTTTTCATTGTAAATCTATGTTCTTAAGTGTGTATACATATATTTCATATAACTGTTTAAAATTGATGTTTTCTTTCTTCTAAATTGGTTAAACAAAATCACAATTACTTCTCTATTTCAATGTTTTCATAAATATCATTCTAGAGATTTTAGGCATTTCATACTCAAAATTATAAAAGATTAGAATTACTTATATTCACCTTTATGTATCACTAATACAAGAAGGAGGAAAATATCCCCTGTGTGTTAATACGAAAAAATACAGAAATATATTAACCACTAAACTTACACATCTTGTTATAAAGCAAAGAGACTGGTGAAAGTGAAAACACTCAGGTCATCAAGGCTGTAAGATGGCTTGTCACATTCCTCCAGGACACATGCTGTAACTTGTTACATTGCTTTACTGACTACTCAGCAGCTCGACATCAACCCACTAACTTCTCTGCACCAGTCCATGACATGACTTCTAAAAAATTTATATAGAGTGGTTGAGATGCATGATCATGCTGTTCACAACTGCTTTGTAAATTGCTGTCAACCAGATTCAGCACTGAATACATTTCAGAGAAAGGTCAGTTAAACATGCTAAAACATCATTATTAAATGATTTAATAATTTAGATGACAAGCACAACAGACAGCTTTCTAGCTACCCTGCAAGGAAACCAGCATGCTTTACTGCCCTATCTAGAGAAACAAATGCATATAAATAACTAATAATAGTAAAACAGAGTCATTGAGTAATTCAAAAGATATAGCGGCTCTCCTTCCTACAGAGATCCCTACAGAGATTAAAATTATATAACAAAAAAAAGTTAGTAACGAGCTAATTCCATCATTAGCATTATTATTAGCCTGTACAGTTTATGTAAATGTTAACAGGGGTTGTCAAGACAGTTAGATGATAAAGCATATGCAGCAGACAGATTGGTTCAGTTTAGCATCTGAATTTACATTTTAGCTAAAGAGAATGATTTAAATATGAATTTCATTTGAATTAAAATATACAAAAGGATTTTCATAAAAAGACCTTGTTCCCTACAGATCTATATGAAAAAAAAAAGCTGTCATCAAAATGAGTTATTTTAGCATATTTCTTTCTAAAAAGACAGGACATGGATGATTTGAAAGTGAATGAGCCCGGCAAAGTAAACCTCAAACACATTCACTTTACGCTGTGCTTTTCCCAGAGCCATGGACAGACTCTGACTCGTCTTCCGTCAGCGAATACCTGTGTGTGAAGACTGTACACTTACCCACGTGCAAAGACCTGCATGGTCCTCCCAGCCTCATCCCTCCACACACCACAGTTGCACATGAGAAGGGATTCACCATGAGTGAAGGGACTCACCATGGGATGGCACAAACGAAGTAAATCAGCTTCATGCACCAGCTCTGATAAAAACAACTCCTGATTTACACTGGCATGAGCAAATTGGGTTTTTAATGCTCTCTATGGTGCCAGCATTGGCACAGACAATCTGTTAGGGGAGATCCGTCATCAAACAAGCTGGAAGTTGGGCTCTGCTCTTTTATTGCTTTGTGGGGAGCTTGCTCTTCACAGACACTGGAGGGGCACAAAGATGGGGAAGAGATAGCCAGTGGCACGGGACCTTGCCTGGCTTCTGGCCACTGGGGTGAGTGCTGTCAAAGGTCCCCTGGGACAACGGGCACGGCGTGACCTTCCAGAAATAAACTACAGCCCTACAAGGATCTGCAGACTATAAAACAGCATTTTTGTAGTTTTAGATGTAATCTCACTAACTCGAGAAATTTAAATACCGTCTGCTCTTTTTCAGGTCCTGTAGAGCAGTGTGAATATCCTCTAGGGCTTTTTTCCATTTCTGTAGAAATTATAATATCTTCTATAAAGTCTAGACACAATTTACACAACGCAACCTCTAATTAGACACCAATATTGTTGTTTCCAGAACAGACAGCTGTTGTCAGCAAGGCAACACTGTGCATCTGGAACAATTTAATGTATTATTTGAATAGGGGTTTTGTTGTAAAAAAATACAAACTGAAGTTCAATTTTATGGATACAGAAAATCTGGCTACATCAGACAAACAGAAACGGCGAAACGTTTTGTCATTTCATTTGAGAACCCTTGGAATAACGTTGGCATTGCCTCCATACACAAACCACACTGCAGAATATGATGTGGAGGTCAGCAATGAAAACAGACAAAAGATTACCTCAAAATTAAATCAATGACTTCAGCACTCCTAATTATAATGTCATCGAGAGACATATTTCAGTCAGCCAGAAGAAAAGATCGACTGGAAAGGAAATAACCAACTAACTGTTTGCATTTCCTTAGGCAGACAGCATAGCAAAGTTTTTCAACGTCTTTATTTCTGCTCGTACACCACGTGCATCTATGCTGCCCCCTTTGAATGCTAAGGGTTTAGGCAGGATTTTCAACTGACATTCATCCAGTGCACATGAATGGATGCAAAAACGCTCAACTGGAAATTCTGAACAGAAACCAGGAAGGCAATCTCCTCTGCAGCAGCACCAGGCTACAGTCATATGCAATTGCTGCTTCACTGAAGTTCCTTGTCTCCATAAGGTGCTACAGCGGTTTTCCTACCATTCATTGAAAGTCTCCATAGTGTGGATGACATCAAAGTATTAGATTTTTTTAAACTCTAACAACATAAAAGAATAAAATTGGGATTCTGTATGCTGGCATACAGACACTGTGCGTGTACAGGTCATTAAAGCAACAAATCTAGCAAATTGCAGTCACCATTTTTGCCAAGCAAAGATGAAATCCTCTCTCACTGGATTTTGGCTGTGGTTTCATGGAGACAACTACAGATTTTCAAACCTATTATACAGATGTGAAAGAAGACCACAGCTGATAAATATCAAGTCTCCAAACTCAAGATATTGACCTGGAAAACCATAATCTAAATGTGTTGCTCTCACCACTCAGCCATGGCAGTTAAATTCTGCTGACTACTCAGCTAACTATCTATAATACAAATGCAGAGAAACTGTGAAAAGAGAGATCCTGAATCTGAGCTTTGCTTTCCTCTACAGTGCAAAGTTTTCCTGTGCCAAAAGATGCTTGCTAAGATTATTGTTTATGTAGTTGTATTAATCTTATCTCTGAAATTTGCATTTACATTTTTATTTGTGAAACCAAGATGAAGAATGCCATATTTTAAGAATAGGAAAAAACAAATTTGGGGAGCTTATTTACCATGGTCCATTAATATAGACAGAGATATCTCAAAAGCAAAGCAAGAAGAAAGCCTAAGTTGAGAATTTTCAGGCTCAGTCTCCATCTACAGGACTCTGCTTTGGAGAAGCTTTTGTTAAAAAAAAAAGTTAGAGAGACAGAAAAGAATGTTTGCTCATCTGCTGAGTTTGCATAAGCTACAGATTTATAATGTTAATGTTTTCTGCTTCCATAGATATGACAAACATATAGGTTGCAATTCCAAAAATGAGATAACTAATGACATAGTTGAGTTTCAGATAATGAGACAGTATCTTGGAAAGCATAATAAGAGGATCGAGGGTGAATCTGAGGCCATTTCAGTGCCACTACTTTTCTAATGGCTCCAAGACTTAATTTACTAGTATAATAAAAAAAACCCCAACAAGTTAAGTCCTAGTAAAAATTTAAGTAAGCATTAAGATTGCTTCATGTTTCTGAAAATCCCTCTCCATCGCACTGATTAAAGAACAATGCTGCAGTGCCTGTAAAAGTAGTGGACTGTAGCAGGGAGAACAGCGCCTGCCAAAGCAGAGAGATGACAGCAATACTGAGGGAGTACAGGGAGGCACGACCTGCAGTACTGCGCTGCCAAAATCGAGCTCATTTTCCAGCCACACTCAGGTGTACTGGCACAAGAGCCCAGAGATGTTCAGCTGAGAAAAGAGGTGAAATCAAACTGTATTGAACAGTTGCAAATACCCTTCGTGGTGCAAGCCCCAAATGCCCATTAATTATTGTTCAAAACCAAGGGTAACGAAGATCAATTCTTTTTTGAAAACTCATGGCAAGTCTGAAATACGACTGTTTGGTAGTAAAGAGGAAACACTGGTGAAACAGAAACTGAGAATCAAAAATGTCTTTCTGCCTGCCTTCATAAATTCCCAGTTACATTTTGGTTTGGAGGAAGCCCATCAGGACCACTTCACTCTCTGCATTGCACCATTCCTACAAAGGCAGCTCTCTTTCTCATAAGTAAAATTTATTTTTCCTCTTGGTTGATGGGATGACTGTATACCAGTAACTTATCTTCATCTGTAGAAACACTTCCTGACACTGCTTCACGATGTGTTCTTTAATTTCCACTCCTGTAGTATGTCTTTCGGCTGCACATCAGTACTGCTCCATGGGGGTCTAATCCTGCTGTTCTTGTGCAGGTGAGGCTCCAGCGATGCCTCAACATTCCCATATGAGCATGCATAAAGGATACATTTTATGCCTTCATTACTGAAAAGCTAAGAGGGAAACACCTTCTCTGCCATTTACATCATTGCATTCAAAAGTCCTAAGTATAATTAAGAGTCTACTTCGAAGTCCTTCCTCTTAGTTCCAGTCTCCCTCCCACAGTTCCTCTGGTACGGTGGAAGATTTTTTTAATTAGATCTCCTCTATATCTAAGATAATTTTTTAGTACAAGGAACTGGGCAAAAACATAATCTAAGCAAACTAGAGAGTATGCTTACAAACCTAAAGCTGCCCAGAGCAAGGGTTTCCTCCATGCCAGATGGCAAATTACCAAGCAAGTGTTCCCAGTGGGGCAAGAAACAGTTTTGAACGCAAATCTGTAGTTCAGACAGAAGGAATCACCCCGCTATGCCACAAGGCAGAATAACCCTGGACTGATGTAATGTGCAAGTTAGTGTTTTTCATATCTGAAAGGTACTAACAATATCCAAATATTTGATCCCTCTTGGACCATCCAGCTTTGTTTACTGACAGTTTAGTCCATTTTGTCCCTTTGCATTCAGCTTTCTCTCTTTCCACCAACATAAGCTATAAGCTTTCCAGGCACAAGCTGGCTGAAGTCAACTGGGATTAGTTTCAGAGACTGTGGCTTTGTTGCTTGTGCCAAGCTCTCCCCCAGGGCTCCTCTTTACAGTTTGGTCAAACATTTTCCAAACAGTCAAACTGCTTTTTTTGATAAAGAGTTAATAAAGGCTTAATTAATCGAGGAGAGGGACAGGGGTAGGAAATTGATGTAAATGGAAACAACATTTTCCATGTAAGAGAAATTCTTTTCGAAGAGCCTTCCAAAACCAGTCGCTTCTTAGGAATGAATTTTCTGCAGAGTAACTCCTTTGTGATGCATTGAGAAAGCACAGATCTAGTAAATATATTATAGTCATTTTCCACGCAGTTGATTTCCCTGAATTTTCAAGCATAAATGACGCCATAAGGGGCAAAAAATAACGCCATATACAAAAAAACCCAAAATCTAGATGAACTTTGGAGAGATTCTTTTCTGTATTATTGATATTTGTATGAATTTTCTCAACAGCATGGAATGTATGCTGGAGAGAAACGAGGGGATAATCTGTATATTCCCTTCGCAGTTTGTTAACTTTATCACTTTGACCACACCAGAAGCTAAGCCAGTATCAGAATAGCCAACATATTTTGTAATATATCTGATTTTTTGCAGCAAGTCATTTGAATCCACAGAGAAGTATCGATCAGTAAATGCAGAATCCCATCTATGACTCATTACTTATAGAGATGTATTTTTGGACATCAACAACAGTGATACTGATCCTATAAAACAGATTAGTGGCTGGATATGTGGATTAAGATCCCAGTGCAAGTCCTTACATAAAAATAAGCAGTCCAGAGGAGTTTCAACATTTGCAAAACTGAAGCCAGCAAAACAAGGGCACCATTTTGCTTATTCCTATTTAACGCTTTCAACCCAATTTGGGTATCTCCTCACACTGTATTAACTTTTTGTTAATGTAACAGTCTACCTCTTACTGCTGCAAAATATTCTTTGGTCACATTCATAGAATCATAGAATCACCAGGCTGGAAAAGACCCATCGGATCATCAAGTCCAACCATTCCTATCAATCACTAAACCATGTCCCTCAGCACCTCGTCCACCTGTCACTTAAACACCTCCAGGGAAGGTGACTCAATCCCCTCCCTGGACAGCCTGTTCCAGTGCCTAATGACCTTTTCTCTATCACTTTTCTCTGAAAAGTATCAGTTCTGAAGGACTTAATTAAATACCCCATGTTAAATTCATGTCCAACAACCTGTCACTTTTGCCATCCCTGATGCTAAACAGCATTAGAATGACAGCAAGGACACCAGGGCTTTGTTTACGTGGAAGGATAAGGATCATTAACAGGAATAAAAAAAATAAGTGAATCTTTTTTGTCTCATTTTGTGAGTCACTGAACTCCTGCCCCAGCATAGGCACCAGTGATGGCAGCTGGCTGCTAACACTTCAGTATGATCTGGGAAAGCAACCAACACCCTGCCAGAAGCTCCCCAAAGAGCTGACCTCGATAACATCAATCAAAAGCAACAGAATAGCCCAACCATCTACAAAATAAAACAACTGTGATCAAACCTAATGGCCCAAAGGACTCCTCAGCATGGTTTAGACCTGAGCAGAAAACTGGGAATAGATACATCTGCAGACCATTACACAGAAAAAAGTAAAGCTGAGGAAAAACTGTTAAACCACATGCTCCAGAGCCTCTTTCCTCCCACCTTGCAAAGTGCACCCACTGCAGTTGATATGCTGGCTATCATGGAAAATAAATGCTAAATCTTCTCCCATCCTGCTTCCATATACTGACCTACCACCCCAGAGCTCAGCTCACCACAGCTGTGCCAACACAGCTCTCATGAGAGTGATAGTATAAATCAAGAATGATGCACCCTGCAAATAACCTCTGGTCTCCTCACTCCAGCAAAACTTTACTTTTAACCCCCCGATGACATTATGAGCACAGTCACAGAAATGCGCTTCTCATTCAAGGAGGAGTAGTCAATCTGCCATTGTATCCAGGGGGAGCTTCTCCAAGGATTTGTATGAGTTCTGAAGGGTCTGTAAGACCAGTGTTTATATTTAAATCAGTTATCTTGTTTGTTTGGGTTTTTTTTTCTTTTCTTTCATTCAGGTATCTTCTATCTTGGATGCTGGACTTTTTAAATAAAATACCATTTTTTTAAACAAAAAATACCCCATGTGTTTCAAAACACAATGAGCTCATGCTACAAAATCCATTTTCAGCTATGCTGTGCTGCCTTGCTAGAATTGTCAAGGTCCCCTTCTTCTGTTTTCCTCTGTCACACTCCACGACTATTCATTCCCAACACAATCATTCACATTTCCATTTTGATTTTATTATACTCAGATATGATGCAACCTGTATTTAACAATGCGTTACCATTTTCAAGGGCAAATATTTTTCTGTAATCCCAACTATGCCATTATTCTCTTTCTATTACACATACTTTAAATGTCAAAATCCATCTCCTAGAACTAATCAAATCTAAAACAAGCCTCACAGGAGAAAGTGAGCTTGAAAGGGGTATTCCAGATTAAATAAAAACTTAAATGTCCTTTCTTTAAAAGAGACCTTGACTATTATTTAATTTACTTTCAGGTTTTGATATCTCCCAGGGAGAAAAAATGGTAAAGCATAGTCACACCTGTCACAGCTCTCTTGAAATTACCCCCAGTCTCGGGCAGCACATACTCTGTGGCTAAATTCTGAAGAACATTATGACAGAGAGAGGGAGGAAATACATCATCACCGTCTATGATTTTAGCCTATTTTTTTAGTCCCAACATGCCACTGGTGTAAGTAAAAGCACAAAGGAAATGTTAATGCAATTAATTACTACACATTATGAAAATGGAAATGTGTCAACATCAGATGATTCACGTGTTTGAGATTAAGCTTGTGAGCTACCTTTTCTGTAAGTTCTTTTCTCTAAGCAGTTTGCTGGAGTTACTTTACTCTTCTAGTAGTGGTTTATTGCCAGCATTAATCTTAAATAATGCACAAATAATTGGCTATCTTTTAATGCAGCTGTTATAGTTTATCTGATATTGCAACAGTCTTAACTGATTTTACATTAGTAGTACAAAAGTCTTTTTAGGGTTTGCTTTTTTTTTATTTTTTTCATTTTGTTGTTACCAAGAAGTGCAAATTAAAGCCCCTCTCCATATTGATATAATTCTGCTTTTTCTCTTTGAAGGTTTTAAAGTCGTAAATGACCTCAACACATAGCTTTTTTTTTTTTTTTTTTGGCCCCCAATCAGTCCAAAACCTCATTTCTCCTTAGAGGCACAGTTCAGTTTCTGAAATAAAGGTGCACCAACACTTCAGTTTCTGAAATAAAGGTGCACCAACACCACAGATCCTGGCTTAGCAAGGAATGTGTCTCAGCTAGATAAAATGAACAATCTCTTCTGCGATTCAAAGATTTCCATGAAAGATTTCCATGCAATTCAACAAAGTAAAAAATTAATTTTCACTTTACTTCTCTTATTTTCTGCAAGAGCCAGATAATAATTCATGAAAATTCTCTTCATAAGAATCTTTTACAAGTTATGAAGTCACAAGATCCTTCCTTAGTCCAAAGAAACCCAGTTCCCTCACCCTGTCCACACTAGTCACATATTCTGTACTTTCCTTTGGATACTCCCATCTGTCTGCAGATTTCTCAAAGATGAAGCATAAAACCTCTTTAGGATAAAATCAAAAATTTTGGTGTCACCACTTGAAAACTTCTGGTGGTGACATGAAGTAGTTCTTTCATGTCTGCACAATGTTCATGGTGGCAATGGACCTAAAAATCAAAAGTTTTTCACCTCAGTCAGTCAAGTCCCTGCTTACAGGAGCCCTATGCTGGGTAGTCAATAAAATTGCCATGGGTAGAGTTCCCTGCTGTGTATGCCCACTGAGTTCACAGCCTATTTTAACATGAACTTCTCATGAAGCTCTAAAGCTTGCATCTTACAAGAGAGATCTATATAGCCATTATCCTAATGTGCAGTGAATCCTATTACATTACTCCTCCTTCCTCCTCAACAAATTTTAAGATGCTGATCTGGAAGAGCAACTCCACTTTCACGAAAGAAGTTATTTTATACATATATATATAAAACAGGGCTCTGTTTATTTAAATTTCTTTCCCTTTCCAAACTCCACACTAGACCCAAATGCCCATTTGACATTGCTGTTCCCAAAGATAGACATATATTCCATAACAGAACAAAGTTAAATAATTATAGGCAAAAAGAAAAAGGCATTTCAAACTGTAAACTTCTTAAATACAGCTTCAGTAGATGGGCAGGACAACATTATTTGCTTCCCAGGAGGGTTTTAATGGTATAAAATCCTAGTACCAAATACATAGTGATACAGAAGGAACAACTGTACCTTTCTTGCCTGACAATACAAGGCTCCGATTGCTTGTTTATGTTAAAATTTACACACGGAACAGCCATAGTGTTCAAAGAAAGGGGAAGCACTAGTAAAAGGAGAGCATTCCTAGGATGGAGAAAGATGCTGTTGTTTTTCCTCTATCCCTTTGAAACCAGTTGAAGTTACTATGCAGATACAAAACCAGGCAACTTCAGGGTAAAAATAAAATACCCTGACATGCTAAACAAACTGATGGCAGGGGTTTGCACACTCAGGAAGTTCCCTTCTGATCTGAGACTTCAACAAGTTAATTTTGTGAAGCCGCTACAAGTATTTATGGAAAGATAATATTTTTTTAAAGAATAAAATTATGCACAGCCACCTGGCTTTCACACTAAGTCATTCTGCAATTGAGTAATGCACTTGAGCATTTCTAAGATTATATTTGAGAGTTAAAAATACACCCAGATCCCACCACCCATACATACACAGCAAAATCACATCCAGAAATATGTCAGGGACTAAACAGAATCAAAGGACAAGGCAAAGGAAGGAACCAGCCAACACAGACTGAAAAAATAAGCAAGAAGAACATGCTGCTCTTCATGGCTACCTGTGGCACTAACTTAGCTTGACTTCTCTATCAAATCACCTTCTCCCTCTTAAACCTGTACTTTAAAAATGGTGCATGTTATGGAGCCTTCAGAAATGGCACCATCCTCCAAGGCAACTCCATTTTCAACTATCTGCTTTCCAAGGACACGGGCTGGGTTGAGGAGAAGCCAGATTTATGCAGAACAGTTCCGGAACCTCTCAGGGACCTCACACTGCTCATGCTGCAGCAGCTTAGGCTCTCTCTTTGCTCACCAGAGGGTGCAAACCATGCTCAGAGTTTACATTGCAAGAGAGAAAATGATAAAGCAACTGACGAGAGATTTGTGGATGAACTTATATTAAAGAAAAGGCCCTTAATCTGCCAACTCAGTCTCCTGAACAAGGCAAAGTAAAAGGCAGCACATCTAGAAATATAATTACTCACCTTCCAGCTGAAATAAATTATAAGATCTTATGCCTAGAAGACAGTTCTGAAGCCTGCAGGAGCAGCAGGTAAATGAAAGGTAGCTGCTCTGCAGGCTAGATAGTTCTTAAATCTCTCCTCATCCTTTTCTATGCTTCTCTAAGTTGCAAAAGGGACTAGAGGGTCATTACCTTGAAAACATGGCCACATAAAGTATAGGAAGCCTGGCAAGAAGAGTGTTCTGACACCAGTTCCACATCTCTCTGGACACATTTTTCCTTCAGCTGAAGCACGTGATTTATAATTTTGGGAGACGATGGAATGGAAATGCTCTTTCCTTCACTGCAGCAATGAGTCACCATCCAGACACCACAGTAAGCTCAGTTACGCATTGAACAGAGGTGGTTCATCATCCTCAGCCTTATCGATGGGCAATGGTGAGGAATAGGCCACCTTAGAATGTCTAAATCAAGGCTGATTCAGAGCTATGAAGGTAACTGTCTCAGGGAGCCTAGAAAGAGCTTTTCCTCCTAAACTGAGCATCCTGCTAGTGAACAAGTAAAGCATAATTATTTTACCTGGACCCCTGCAACATGCAAGACAAACCAATGTAACCCAGCAGGGATCAGGGATTTATGGTGGCTGATGGCTGCAGCTCTCGTGTATCTCCCAGTAATGTAGACGACTAATTTGTTTCTTCACTGATTTGTGTTTCAATTTACCTTTTACACCTTAATTTCTGCAAATTCCTTGAAATGTCAGTTATTTCCCAACAGCACTGAGAAGCAGAAAAGAAGAAACCAAATGATATTAAGTGAGATGCAAAAAAATGAAATGGTGGAAGAACTGACATACACCTGGGGAAATTAATTGCAAAACTGTCATCCAAAATTTCACCAAGAACAGTCTCATATATATCCCAAGGCCAAATACCAAATCAAGAGAAGGAGGAGAAAATGACTTTCAACACTTCACACAAGCTGGAAGCTAATCAAAATTTAGCTCTGAAGATGGCATTTCCTTTAAATGAGTTTCTCTTCAGCTTGTCAAAATGGCGATAGTTTTAAATAGATTGTACTTTGCAGTTTAATTACTAGTGGATTTTGGTTTGTTCTTTAGTGATCGTTTATGTTCATGGAGGTACTAAATTAACATAATAAACCGAACAACCATTCTTTCTCCTCTTAAGACTTACTTGTAAAAGATATTAGAAATATTAACAAAAGCTGTCAAAAAGCCTAGAGTTACCATGTGTGGTAAAACTTCTCAATAAACCCTATAAGTGAACATTTCAGCATTTATTACTCACACACATAAATTAGATTTATTATTCCAGTAGATTCCTGGGTGTGGAGCCACAAGGCCACAGACTCCTTGCCTTCTGCATACTTTGAGCTAGACACACCAGAATTTATCCACTGCTGAGCAAAACTTCAAGGAGCTGCTCAAAAGAAAGCAAACCCAGCTTGCTTTTCCAAAGAAAATAGTAGGAGTATGAACTCCATCTCACAGCTGGACATCAACAACAGAAGCCCAGCACACATCTGAAATTCTAAAGAGGAGCCCCAGATACAAAACCTGAGGACTGAGGGGGAAAAAAAGGCAACTAGAAAATAATGGAAATGCCAGGGAATATGTATTGCTTGTAACCTGCAAACAGAAAGATTACAAAAGTCATGGTCTGAGAAACAAAGTGTTGACCTATAATAAATCCAATTATTTGAAAATATTTCTTTTCATGGGAACAGAATGAATTTACTATGCCCTTCATAACTGACAGCAGCACAGAGGTTATGTAAGCACCAACAGCGGGAGCATCCCTTTGGGGACAGAGGAGGTGAAATATCCACACTAGTCCTACAAGGTTCTCTGCCATCCCAAGCACATGGCCAAAGGAACAGCTTAATCCCATTCAACCACAAGCAAAGGTGGCCCGAACAATAACTCGCACTCTACTCACCCCATACCTAGAATTTCCCTAGAATTTCTGGAGTAGAGTTCACCGATGCAAGTGCATCCTTCTTGTGCACTCTGTGCAGTATCTACATAGAGATTTTTCTGCTCAAACCGCAGCAAATGCCAGGTCTGCTATAGAACTTGCCTAACCCTCTATACTCTCCGTGCATCTGCCTAACAAAGAAAAGCATTCCAACCCCTATGTGTATAAAGTACACATTATTGGACAAACAAGTATAAGTAGCAGGTGGGGAAAAAAAATGTCTTCCTAACATCTTAAAATGCTAGAAGAGAAGGTTAATCCCTTTTATGGTTTGGAAGAAGAAGGGTTTGGGCCATACCCGCTAAAATTACAGCAGTGTTTTCAAAGCATGTGGCTTGAAATAGAGAATAATGATACGTGGTTACCACTTACTAGCAGCAGTCTCTAAGGATGTAAAATAAACAAAAAGCAATGACTTAAGGAGAGTAGAGAGATGTATTATCAAAAGTATCACCCAGTACTCTGAGTGACAGAAAGGTAATTTCCAGTGCAAGCCTAGGTCCCTCTTCTGGACTAAAACAGAGATTACAGAAGAGTTTGAAAACCCATAGCAATGGCTCGTTGCTATGGCTATGAAAAGGAAAAGCTAGCTTTCCTCAAAAGCATATTCAAAGAAGAGGACAAACTACCGTGATTACAAGTAATACAGAAATGTGCAGGTTTAGATTTAAAAAATGGTTTTCAGTGTCTAAACCAACACTTTCGCCCAGGAGCAGCAAGAGAAGAAACAGGAATTTTATAACATGTGCAAACCCAAGTGACTAAATCTCAGTCCACTTTTCTTTCATTCTTTCCACANCTAACAAAGAAAAGCATTCCAACCCCTATGATGCCATTATAAAGTACACATTATTGGACAAACAAGTATAAGTAGCAGGTGGGGAAAAAAAATGTCTTCCTAACATCTTAAAATGCTAGAAGAGAAGGTTAATCCCTTTTATGGTTTGGAAGAAGAAGGGTTTGGGCCATACCCGCTAAAATTACAGCAGTGTTTTCAAAGCATGTGGCTTGAAATAGAGAATAATGATACGTGGTTACCACTTACTAGCAGCAGTCTCTAAGGATGTAAAATAAACAAAAAGCAATGACTTAAAGAGAGTAGAGAGATGTATTATCAAAAGTATCACCCAGTAGTCTGAGTGACAGAAAGGTAATTTCCAGTGCAAGCCTAGGTCCCTCTTCTGGACTAAAACAGAGATTACAGAAGAGTTTGAAAACCCATAGCAATGGCTCGTTGCTATGGCTATGAAAAGGAAAAGCTAGCTTTCCTCAAAAGCATATTCAAAGAAGAGGACAAACTACCGTGATTACAAGTAATACAGAAATGTGCAGGTTTAGATTTAAAAAATGGTTTTCAGTGTCTAAACCAACACTTTCGCCCAGGAGCAGCAAGAGAAGAAACAGGAATTTTATAACATGTGCAAACCCAAGTGACTAAATCTCAGTCCACTTTTCTTTCATTCTTTCCACACACTCATTCGTTTTAGTCATCTGTGCTTTTAGGTAGGATAACATCCGGATTTAAGATTTCATGTCCCTATCTCTAAGTAACTTCTTAGTCACAGTCCCAGGAGTGCTGGATGATTTCCCTCCCTTTTATTTAAAAGACTGACTTTTGTACAAAATACCTTGATGAAATCTAGCTTTGCTATCACCTCATAAGGTTCTATAGGGATTTTTGCGCTGGTTGCGCTGCCAACTTGATTTACTACTTCTGTCTTGTTTTGGTGACCTGGTAATCCAAAACCACACATGTGCAGCCAGGCTCCCTCCACTGATGCACCGAAGACTTCCACCTTGGAGGCAATACCTGGCAGCAATTTGGCCTGTGTTGACTCCAGGTAGACACTATGGACATTTCCACACCAACCCTGCTACTTCCTCCATCCCAAGACATTGCTGTGTCACCATCTCCCCAAGCTTTGCACCTTCAGATCCCTCTTGTGCCACACGCAACCTCTTTTCAGCATGATGCCTCTGGAATCACCCTGTACTTAGCCACAAAGAGCNCGTGATTACAAGTAATACAGAAATGTGCAGGTTTAGATTTTAAAAATGGTTTTCAGTGTCTAAACCAAACACTTTCGCCCATGCCCACCCTGCTCCACTCTCCCCAGGAGCAGCAAGAGAAGAAACAGGAATTTTATAACATGTGCAAACCCAAGTGACTAAATCTCAGTCCACTTTTCTTTCATTCTTTCCACATACTCATTCATTTTAGTCATCTGTGCTTTTAGGTAGGATAACATCCGGATTTAAGATTTCATGTCCCTATCTCTAAGTAACTTCTTAGTCACAGTCCCAGGAGTGCTGGATGATTTCCCTCCCTTTTATTTAAAAGACTGACTTTTGTACAAAATACCTTGATGAAATCTAGCTTTGCTATCACCTCATAAGGTTCTATAGGGATTTTTGCGCTGGTTGCGCTGCCAACTTGATTTACTACTTCTGTCTTGTTTTGGTGACCTGGTAATCCAAAACCACACATGTGCAGCCAGGCTCCCTCCACTGATGCACCGAAGACTTCCACCTTGGAGGCAATACCTGGCAGCAATTTGGCCTGTGTTGACTCCAGGTAGACACTATGGACATTTCCACACCAACCCTGCTACTTCCTCCATCCCAAGACATTGCTGTGTCACCATCTCCCCAAGCTTTGCACCTTCAGATCCCTCTTGTGCCACACGCAACCTCTTTTCAGCATGATGCCTCTGGAATCACCCTGTACTTAGCCACAAAGAGCACTAAATGCATGTGGCATACGCAAGTCTAGCAAAGCTACGCCCTCTGAAAATAGTTCAGGTTTTTCCTGGATATCACTAGCAATCCCGCTTGTAATTCAGCTTAATGTAAGTTGTGGAATCATCCACATTGATGTCTGGACTGAGATTCTGCACAAAACCTTCTTCTGGTAAAGCCGATTATGCCTCAGCTTTGCAGTAACCTTCTGTCCAGTAAGTTGCTTCTGCTCACACAGTATTTCCACAGTATCAAAGTCTGCAAAGAGCTGAAGTGCACCTGCCAGCCTAGAGCCCATTTTCACACCATCTATCCCTCCTGCTGAAGTTGCTCTGTAGGAAGAAAGGCAACACTACACAGTGTCATCCCAAAGCATTTTACAGCCAGTATCAGAAATACCACTACACAGCAAACAACTGAACTCAGCTAAATACAATATGCATTACCTTCCCAAAAGAGTTGAAGGTCCAGCCACAAAGCATAACTGGCAAATTAATAATTTAGATTACTGAGAGGAAGAAAAGCCCTACATAGCCTTGACATTCCGAAAGCTCTAACTTCCAAACACTAAAAATTATAGGTTATGCTAGTAAAATACAAAGCAAGCTCAGTGTTACACACCAAGACTACAAATTTACAGAGCTCAACATACAGGAGTAAATGACAAAAGAAATAATATTTTTCCTCTCCTGAAGACTAGCAGCTTCTCTGCCCTAGAGGAAAACACTTCTGAGCAGATTGGTTCTTAGGAAAAGAGAGGAATAATGTTTCCATATGGAAGGCTTGGTTATTGGTTTGGGTTTTTTCCTTAACTGACATGCATTTTAGATGTAGCGGGAAATTAGGCATTTTCATGAATGTTCACGGCAACATGCCTGACACTGAAGTGTTCAGACATAAGAGACCCGCAAACCATGGTTACGAGAAATTACAGGTAGAAAATTGTTGTCTCCACCAGCTTAATGGCAACATGCTGCCTTAAAACAACCCAACACTGTTCACAACTTTGTTTTCTTTTCTATAACTAATTTTTTATTCAGGTTTGGAAAAATCATTTCACTGTTTGTAACATTATCTCTCCCAACCTGTTCAGTATCATCTAATAATGGAAAACGTTAAGAGAGCATAAAGGGAAATCACTGCCTTTGTCTTATGCTTTCCAACAGTATCAAGATTAGAAGAACAACACCCTTATGCTAAATCCCAAGAATACTTACAGTAAAGTAAGGAAAGCCTCATAGGGCATATATGTCCTTTACAAGGTGACTACCTCGAGGTTTGGTATTCCTCACCAAGATAATTTCCACCACAAATAATAGTTTCCTTTATCCTCTGAAGGAAAGGAATAGATACAATCAAACTCCAAGACAGCAGTTCTCGGGGACCCAGGGAGGGACTCAGCCATCGTAATTATGATCTGAGTTCACGTCGCAAACATAGTCTATATAAGATGTGGAAGGCATAAAAAAAAAAAAAATCAAAGATACTATGTATTGTAAGCAAGGTTGAGCATCCAGCCAAGGAGGAACGTGTTTTCATCTCTTGGACTGAAGTTTCAGTAAGCTTACACAGGGCAAAGAGTAGCCTGAGTGTCTACTAGTGACCAATAAAACCAGAAAAAAACTTCTGGCCATCAGAGCAGGAACAGTCTTGCAAAGTACCCGGGGAAAAAAAATACAACATACAACAGAATTTGATCATGTATGAAAAGTGATATCTATTTGTTTGCACTGTCAGGGACCAAATTCATAAATGCAGAAAGCTGTATCCTGTCCTAAATTCCTAGTTCATTTTGTTTTGTTTTCTATGTTGTGATGATGAGCTAAAAACATGACTTGCTTGTGGAAGTCCCTCAGGTCCTCTACTCTAGGCTAACATACTTCTACATCAAGGAGAAGTGTATTTTACCTTTTGCTACCTCCCACCTCTTCCCCTTGCCTTCTCTGCACCACAGCAAACAATCTTCATTTCCCTTTCTTATCCTGTAGCAATGTTTCTCTAATTCCCATAGAAATTACTGCAATTAAGCCAATTCCTATTCTACCAGTTTCAGTAATAAAAGATCAGGTTATAGTTATCCTGAACATATTCATAGCACTGCTGAAAACCTTCCCTCCACACCTCCCACCCACTGAAGGCTAAAACATACATTTCCTGACAGAGATCATCCTCTCTTGTCTACCATCCTTCATTAGCTAATTTCAAAGCAATTTACAAAAAAAAAAAAAAGGTCCACATCAACAAGATAATGATGGCTTAGAGAAAGAAGGGGCTTGTCTATCACAGGGAGGTAAAATATGGGTAATTCAAGAATGCAGGACTGCCTACCTTAGACATTTTTTCCTTGTACATGTCTAGCACAATTTTTAGTTTTAGTACATAAATGCCCTCTTGTCTCTTCTGGGATTTTGCTTCCAACTACAATCCTTAATTTCACAAGATGGTTGTAGTGGTAAGCTATATGGATAACAAGTCGTGGCAATAATTTCCAAATATTTCAAGCTGTTTGCACAAAGAGGAAATCAAGCCAGAACAGCTTTTCACACAGAGCTGAGCCCTACCAGTTTAAAACTTATGCATGTATGTATACTTATGCAAGTATCTATGGTAACAGTAAATGGTATCACACTGCCACAGTAGTGACACTTGTTCCTGCCTTGACTTTCACGCGATCTACTGGCTGGGACTAAAGAAATTTAGGAGGGCATCACCCAGATTACAATCTAAATTTCTGTGAAATGGAGTATTTTAGCATGCTTTCCAGAGCTGAGTATCAAAAGAGGGAGAAGTTCTGACCCTCACACCTTCTGAAGGTATTCCCAGAAGTTAACATGCCTTCTAGCCAGCAACTTTGGTTTTGTTGATTTTGTTTGCCATACAGTTTTTAGCCCCTCCACTCTGATTTTAGCTCTGTTTAAGACACTTCCCTTGGTTCTGCTGCTATGTGCTCATACACCCACACCTACCACCCCCAGAATTCCTCTGTTCCAGAGTCATCACAACCCCTCCTAACTTTCATCTCTTCCCTAACGCTCCCATAATGTTGCTACCCAAAATCAAACCACCACTCCAGATCCCCTTTTGCCAACACAGAGAGCAGTGTTCGGCTGCTCCTTTCTTCCAGGTCTCAGCACTGACACACTATCACAGTTGTGATTTCTGCTGCCTCATCACGTCATGCAGTCATGCATATGTCTTAGTCCTTTATTATCCTTACATCTCCCAGGTGTTTACTGTCCTCCCCCGTCTCAGTTCTGATTTATTTATATTGGATTACAGGCCCTAAATTCACTAGTTCGTCCTTTCACAGAATGAATCTCAAAGCAGTTTTTTGGCTACATTTGGGATTTCTCTAGATACCTTTGAATTTTTTCCTTGGCTTTGAAAGAGGCATCTAATTTACTATAATCTGCCACTTCTGATACCACACTATTTGTTCATTCTTTTAGATCATCAAGGGACATATCAGCATCAGAAAAAAAAAAGAGATAATGAGTTATTAGAAATCCTTTCAAATCATCCTTCAAGTGAACAAGATATTCTTGATTCCAGGAGGCTGAAGTTGCTGAAGCATTTCATGGGTAGTGGAGAGGGGACCATAGCTAGCAATAGCCACAGTGATGCTCACAGACTCCCTAGCAGATGTTCAGACTTCCTCCCAGGAAACTCAGACACATGATTTTGCATTTAATTTTCCTGATCCAAAACAGGAACGGAAAAACAGAACTTACAAAAGCATAAACTCAGGATTAAAGCCAGTAACTCTTTAATGAATACATTTACATCCCTGTTATCAAAGCAATGTCCTGTAAGTCACAAGAGGGCAGTTTCTTAAATACTCAGGAGCAGAAATAAGTCTGTACATGTTACCGATGTCTAGAATTTTATAGAAATAACTGAGAAATTCTCTAGGTCTTGCCATTTAACCAGTTATGACTTACTACAGTGGGAAACACACACTGCATTGGAGTGTTCAAAATGCAGTAGTTATTACCTGCTCTGCATTTTGAAATGACACTCCAGAAGATAGGAGAAACCATGTATTTTCAGATATAAATTGAAGAGTTCCAAGATACAAAATAGCTTATAATCATAAGCAATATATACATTAAAACCAAAGCCAAGAAACCTTCCAAGATAACTGACAGAAGAGAACACATCTCTCTGAAGATTAGAATGACAGGATAAATTATTTTAAGTCAAACTCAGGCAGGAGCAAATACACACAAAAATCTTAAAATAATCTAAGATAATTCACAGTGGCTCAGAAATACTTACAAAACGTTCATTGTTCACTTGGTCAGAATGCCAGTTAACAGATTACAAACTTCATCAAAATGTTACCAAGCTGCATGTTAAGATCCCCCGATCTATTCCAGAAACCATTAGATTAATGAAAACTCAATGTGGAAGAACGTTATATTCTCACCTCAAAAATGGAGAGCAGACTAAAAAAAAAACAACTGACAACAGTATTGGTGACAACCCACACGATTTGGAAAATACAGCAAGGCTGTAAAAAAATGGGTAAAAAAACCCAGTAAAAAACTGGGTAACTACCTCTGTCATTAGACCAGATATCAGGAACAGCAGAGTGCATGGTTCACCTTTCATCATTTACAAGGATGATCACCAAAATACAGCCTTTCTCAGGTTTCTACAGAATATTTTGGATTTCAGTTCTATCAAACTATTCTTTTACTCAGATAATCCCAAGTGATAGCCACTACAAAGTACTTATGTTTACTTTATTTCTCCTTATTAGTGGCCATCTTAAAGTCATTACCCTTTCCTCAGTGTTATTTATGCAACCAATTATTTTCCCACCAATCTCAGTAGAATCACAATTCCTCAAAAGCTCGTTTAGCTAATAGGAGAAAACATTATTTACTGACTCATTGTACCAAGCTTGGCAGCATGTAAAATAGAGAACAGGATTCACAGCCCTGTGGCCTAAGCACACAAGATATCAACAATAAGTGCAGAAGTAAAACAGTATTTCTGTTAAAACAGAAAAGAATGTGCAACTGCCACGGTTTTCATGAGTTTGGAGAGCCCAAACTGTCAAGTGCCAGCAGGGTGTAAAGTGATAACTATCCAGAAAATCAAGCTTCTGCCTACCATGTTCGTTTGCTGCTCAGGTACTGGTCCTGCAGCACATTGCATAAATGGGATGTTAAGAGTGGAAAAGAGGATACATGACAAAGAGCAGACAGGAGAATAGCGAAGAGAACAAGCTGTTATTTCACTACAGATTTTTTTTTTATTCCGAGGAAGTCTAAAAGTAACATTTATCTCTGTAAAGTCATACTGCTGTTCCTTGAAAACATTCCTAAAACTCAGCAGTGGCCCAGAATTTGGCAAAAACAATGAAAAAGAAAAAAAATCCCCACCAACAGCCTGAAAATACAGCCCTGCTCCTGCTGTGTGTTCAACAATCTTCTCTTACACACACACTCAGGTCAACCTATTTGATCTCCATCCTTAAAAAATTCATATAACCCAGGATTAGATGCTTCTACAACAAATTGTTGAGAGCCACTCATTTCCAGAGACTGCACCCTGATCCAGCTTTTCTGGAGTGATGCGCACCACCTCGCTGTACAGCTCTTTTATATTTTTTATTTATTTATACATATATAGATATGTTATAGATATGTATTTATATATATTTATACATATATGTGTGTGTATATATATATATTTGTGTGTGTGCGTCCTTCAGCCTGTTCAGTGCTTACGGTCAGTCTGTAGGGAGAGTCTAAGGATCAATCACCCTAGGGAGGTAAAAAAAACCCAGTCTGTATTTACCACTCACCTCAGAAATGATTTAACAGATGTTCTTAGTTATTACATGAAGCAGTTGCTGCAATTCCCATGTTGTTAGAAGCTAAAAAAAATAATTGTCAAACAGATGAATGTCTTGGGTCTGACGGATTGCAGATCTCGTGGCTGCAGAGATCAGCCACTTTATCAAGCAGATAGATGCAGCTACTCTGCAACAGTTCTCCTAGCAATCTTTTAAAGCCTCACAAACAGCACTGTGCAGGAACACAATGCCTCAATTAGTTTCTTTGCTAACTATGCCCCTTTGTAATGACTATACTTGAAGCTCTTGAAGTTTTTTTTCAAGAGAAAGATGTGAACCTCCATCCAGATGCACAATAGGTTGACCTATTGTGCTACCCAGTAAGCTTGAAAGCTTCAAAGTGCAATAGTATTGATCTCCCACTTCTCTCCATCTCACCTGAACGCAATATTTTTTCAGCACCTAGAATAAGTGTGACTTCCTTTGCATCCTGAAGGGAAAAAAACAGTGACATTCTTTCCTTTCTTTTGGTCTTAGCTAAGAATTTGGAGCCCTAGGCTGGGACTTTAAATAAATGTTCTCTTTCTGAAACTCAGTGAAGTGCAGATAGAAATGGGTAAAGCTGCACAGGAACACCGATGCAGAGGTTGAATATCAAGTACCCACCCAATGTTGGTAAATTCATGGAAGCAGCTCAGAGAGGTGCAAGGGTTTGTCTTGAGGTTCAAAACTAGATAAATTGTATGTATGTAAAAACCATATGATTGGATATTCTGCCCTTTAGGGTCAGCAAACAAAGCATACGGAAAACATTTTCCTAAAGCTTCCTACAATCTCTCAATGCGTCATTTACCCTAACACTATGAGCTCCACATTTAACCCTAAACATTGTATACAATACACAGGCACAAAACATTAAACAGAACACATAGCACACACTGGAAAGTTTGTGCTTTTCTAAATTAATGTGACATGGAAATATCATCTACTGAACCATTTAAAGACTTGATTCAAAGCATATAGACATGGCAGTAAATTCCTACACAACTTCCTATATAAAAGTATATTTGTTTCTATTACATCTGATAATGCAAGATGCCTGGAAATAGAAAATCCCCAACCAGAACAGTAACATACTGTATTTATTGAGCCCAGAAACAAGTAATTCTCAGTAACATTTAATTCCATTTTGCATGCCACTTTCCCCAGTCTCTGAGACAAGAGTCTGCAGTTGTCCCCCATCTATCAGCCCTTGCTCGGTTTCCCATGGATCAACAGCCAATGCCATCTTAAAACTTCCTTCTGTGTTGTTTTACTTATCAGTTTTCTCTTGTTCCTAGTGCTAGGCAGGATAGCCATCCAAGAGCTAAAGTGAAAACACAGGACAGCGGCTTTGTCTATATTGTCCCTGGTGTTTCACAGTTTCTGAGTTTATCTGCCCCTTGTCTCTCTCTAAGACACACAGAAACCTTCAGAAAGCCAGAGCAGAAAAGATTCTTTCTTTCTTGCTTTCACCTTTTTGACACAAGCTTCACATGAAGGTTTTTCTTTTCTCAAATGAAGATTTCATAAGGAATTTTAAGAGCTTCTTACAAGTACCTTTTACCACCTTTTCCTACGCTCCTGCAAAACCAAGTGACTGTCTGTCCAGCTGCTAAGGGTCAGCCCACTGGATGAAGCTCATGCTATGGGGCTCTCCAGTATTTCCATTGAAGGGCCAAGAAGGAATTTTTCCAGATTGACCACTCTGGTCAAGGGGAGGATAGAACTCTGGTGGAGGAAAAGGAACATAAATTTCTCCCTATTTAAGGAAAACCCAAATAAAAACAAATAAAAGTTCCAGTGTTGCAAGATGACCCAGTTCTCAGAGGCCAAAATTAATTAGGCAGATTTAAAGTCTTAGTCATTGCTAAGGGCTAACCTGCAAATGGAAGGGATCCCCAGGGATCAGGTCTTCCCTTCAGGAACTGAAGTGATACAGACTTGCATACTTACATACATACTTCCATATGGGCAGTAAATCATCTCTCACCTCTTTAAAAATATGTGCGCGCACACACACACACAGATTTATGCATATAAAAACATTCACAAAAGTTACTGCTTGGATATTTCAATTTGACATCAATTTCAATATCATCTTTTATCTATGGTGGAGCCAAAACACAAAACATTTAAACCAAGTTGTGTTTAACTATCCAGCCGTTACACTCCCACAGAGGCAGCATTATATGACAGATTCTTGCTATTACAGACTTAATAAATCATGTTTTATATCAGTGCTACATTGCAAACCCTCATTGGATTTATTGATTTGTTCTTTTTGCCTTAGGTTAAGTTAAAACATTCTTGGGCAGATAAATACAGCTTCAGAGTTAAAAGACGACCTGAAGCACAGTCAGTCTGAGGTTTCTTTCTGCATACTCTGTTGTAGATTATGCTACCTGATGGTCAAAATCGAGAAATAAAATCCATCTTCAGAGATAATTAAAAAAATTCAGCTGTGAAATGGGACTATCAGCATGGCAGCCTTTAAACTAACAAGATAAGAGTTACAAAAGCTGTGAGCTTATGCAGTTCTCGCCAATGGAAGTCCCTGCAGAATTCAAAGCTTTATAAAGGATTTCAAACCAAATACACAATTTTTGAGTATGCCTGGAATACATAAAAGTGAGTTATTTTATTTTATTGAGGCATCACACCAGGAGACACCACCAGACCATCCCACTTGACAAAACCCAAAGACTTGTGGGAACAAGAACTTAAAAAGCTATTACAACTGCAGCATGCTCCTGAAACCTTATTTGGGGCACTTCCTCTTGCTCTAAGTGGGCTCAGTCACACAGCAAAACAAAGTGCTCAAAAACATGAGTTCTTCCATATCCCACTTGGCCAAAACACAGTCTACCCAGCTCTTACACAGGAAAAAATATCATGAAAATAAATCCCTAAAGCAGTGCTGAATCACTTTATTAAGTACTAGCACCCCAGCTAGGCTTATCATGTTACATGCGTGTATCTGAATACTTTCCTTGTGCATGAAGGTTCGCTGTGTCCACCTCAAAAATTTGAAAATGAAGTTTCCATCTTAGATTTTAAAAAGTAAAATATAATCCCTCAACCCCAAATATATGATAGAAGGAAGAGTTTTCTGTTTCTAACAATCTTTAGCTTGCAAAATACCTTCTCAGTGATGTGTAGATTCTGGAGCTACTGCAAAGTCTGAACCAATGAACAGTGCTTACTCTTATTGACAGTAATGGGAGGCTGTGTGGCTTTAGTTTGTGTGGTACAGAAGAAAGAACAAATACTGATGGGCTCTAGAATGTGAAGGTGCTGTACTGCACTTGCACACACCCAGCTACACAGGATCCATTCCCACAAAGTTATAATTTGAGACTATTTCATGCAGCTCCAGCACTCACTCCTGCAGTGGACTGGTATAAATAGTCCCAGCATAATCCCAAAGGGCTGACATTTGCTGTCCAGGATCCCAGCCACACTGTTGTGGTCCCACAAATAGTCTCTGGTACTCTGACGTTTACAGCACAGATTTGAAGAATTCGCCAATACAAACCCTTGAGGCAGAGAATAATGGAGCTAAACAACAAAAGTCAGCAGCTAGAAATTATTATTGAAGGAAAAATAAAAGCAGGGTCACACAGAAATATTTTATTATCTCATGAAAAATCCCTCTTACAAAGTCTTCCATAGTAGCAATAAAAAAACTTCAATATTTTGATGATGCTTCATTTTCTAGCTCTCTGCCTAAATAAACATTCTAATTAAGTTAATGCTCCTAAATGAAAGATTCAGTATCTCAAATAATCTCGAAGTCTGTAGCAAGTTTCATTTCCCACTCTTTAAAAAACAGCTTTGTAAAAAGGGTTGATGTTGTTTGTTTCAGTTTAACAGTACTATTTGAGCACACACACACAGACAGTTCATCTCCACTTCAGCATCCTTAGGTGCTTACAGAGCAGCAGAACCAGCTGGACCAGGCACCAGAAAGATTTTCAGTTCTCTCCCTGATTTTGTGTACAAAAGGAATAGCAAGATTTATTCTCTTCATCAAAAGAATCAACTTTGAAATCTATAGCTCACCGCAACAGCATAACTCAACCACTTAGTTACCCACTGAATTAAGTGAAGAACTGTTGCAAGAATCTGTATTAAAGACAAGATGACACTCAAGACTTTAAACTAACACCTTTCAACTGCTGGGCACCCCTCATTAAAACTGCCATGCGGATTTGATGGGTTTTTATCAGATATAATCAGAAAAGAGCTGAAAATCCCAGGAACAATTGCACCATGCATACATCCTTTGCAATGGACACTGCTGCAAAACACAAGCTGTAGACAGTCACTGTATTATTTTATTGGTGTCCTAATTCTCTAGGCAAGTCAGCCAATGATTTTCTGATCCTTTTCTGCATTCCCAGTTTCCCCTGTACCTGCAACATTTGAATTTTCTTCTTGGCAACCACAAGGCTCTGTGACATTCGCACTTTTGTCTTCATTTCAGAAGCATTTGAGGAAAGTCAGAGGTACAGTGAAGCATAAGGAAAGCAAGTGCCTCCCTGTCTGCCCCAGGGATGGATTGCCATGGAGATGGCACCTCCTGGGTGAGCAGGCTTGTGTAAGCATATTGCTGGTTGGTATTCGTGCCCTCATGACATGCTCCAGCTGACTTACCATTGGGCAGGGTGCCACTTGAAGAAACTGGAACAAGTGTAGATAGTTAGAAAATGATCTACCCATAAATCATTTTTGCTGGTAGCAGCAGCATTTAAATTTTACTCCCTCTTGATCCTGAAGAAACAAGTCAGGGTTTGATCTCCGCCAAGCCAACTGAGCTATGAAACCACAGACAAGGGAGTTAGCTTTGCAGTTACTGCCCATTTTCTCAGCGGTTGCATGGCACCCCAGCATCTGCACACTCCTCGGCAGTTCCTTAACTCTAACATTTTTCCCCAGTTTACACCCAGGACAGAGAGAACAGGTTTTCACCGAATTCATAGGGAGTGAGTGGTTTAGGCAGAAGATATGTCATAGGCAATTTTCTAGGTTGCTTGATAACTGAGGCACAAGCATGCCCCTCCGCTTTTTGCTCTAAATTCACCACATAAGAAGTGAATGTTGTCCATTTCCTTCTCTTTCCCATCTCCATCCAGATATGTTCTTCTTTTTTCACTCTCTTCAAGGTCCAACATGGTTGTGGTAACATCCAAAACAAACACAAGTATCTGCACAAGCAGAGAGCCAACAGGAAGAAACAGTCAGTGAGAAGATGCTCTACCAGAAGGCAATGAAGGCAGGAACCTGATTTGAGTTTCTGAATTGCCCTCTAAAGGTTCCTCTCTTTTTTCATTACCACAGCTGAGTTAGTTCAGATGAGCAGCTTCCTGACTTAGACACCACAAGTGCCTGAATGTGAGGGTACCATCTCTGTCCCCTTTAATTAGCCTCCAAAACAACCCTAATCCTTTTACTACAGTTTCAATCAGCCCCATAAACAAGTAATGAAAAGGAATATACACCCTGCTTCCTTGAGGTACCAAGATTTCACTCTCCAAAATGGACTGAAGAACCAGGCTCTCATCACATCTGTTTGCAGGCTCTCTCCTATACAAGCAGCTCAGTAGGACACAGTGTTCATTCTCCAGCTTTTACATTTATCAGTGCTAAACTACTTCTAAACAGACTTCGATTCCCTCTTCTGCCCCAGCCCAGACCTTTGAAAAAACAAAATCAGAAAAACTGGGGGAGGAAGAAATCGAGACAAAGGCAAAACTTCTCAGGCACAAATTTGCACTCTGATTCTTGCCATCCTCAAAGGCCAAGGGCACTTGAGAGTGACGTGACAATTATGCTGTATGCATCCATCAGTGATCAGCAACAATCATCAGAAACTTTTGGCAAGCAGGTGAAAGAAGAGGCCAGGAAAAAAGTAAATCATGGCTCCAAGGGAGAAGCATAAGCTCACTCTCAGGCTTGAGATGATAGAATGAAGTGCCCAACTTCACCCTAATGATATGAATCACACATTTGGCCCTGAGACAAACTTCTTGTCTGTCTTTGCTATTTGATGTGAAAGCATTTTTACTGAGAGATTCTGCTGCACTGTAAGGTCATACTTCTCTGGAGCCTTTCACACATTCCAAGTAAACACTTAAACACAGTCTACATATGTAAAGCACATAATCTTTGCAAGGGAAGCCATACAGCACAGCTAAGATTTTTTTTTTTTTTAACATAACTGATACCCTGAATACACGAGCATAGGTAAGAAAGCATTACGCATCTGTGGGTGAGAGCTCATTACAAAGCCAGACTAATTCAACAGCAATCCATACTGGAGTATAAACCTGCCAAGACAGGCTCCAGAAGGTTTGTTTAAGCAAGACCAGCCTGTCACCAAAATCTGCTGGCTACAAGCAGTTTCTCTCCAGATGAACCAGTAAGAACATTCTCTGGACTAACTCACAGTATCTCAACAGAGCCACGTGAACTAGGGTGATATTGGCGAAGGCACTTTACCATAACACTAAACTGCCCTAAAATCAAAAGGTATTCAGCAGAAGCTAGAAATATCAAGATATGTGATCTTACAAATAAGTGAGTTAAAAGAATGCATAGCCAAGATTTCCCATTATCTGTGATAGAGAGAGGATAAATTAGCCATTGTGTTTCAGAGGTCTCACCTAAATTACTTGGGAGTCTCCACTCCACTTACAAAAAATGGCTGTTAACAAAGAGACATAGGAACCAGAACCTTCTGCAGTAAGAGAACCACGAGCATAGCATATTTTGGCAACCCTATGCAAGCTTTAATGGGGTAACTGTCAGGTAACAGCAGCATCACGGTGACGAAGTGAAATGTGAACTGCTTAAGCTCCTGGGTTTATGTTATCACATTGAGCACAGCAATTTGGTTATCTTCATGTGGTGAAATGTTACTCTACTATTCTGTTCAAGACATGAACGAGTCTAATATAGGTCTTTATTTGCTGCAGACATATGCATATCTCCGTTCTGTGAAAATGTTCCCTAGTGCTGTCAGTACTAGGACCTGGCAACAAAATTTCTTCCTATAAGCAAGTCAGGCTGTGACAAAAGCTAAATAAACTCAAACCAAAATGCAAGATGCATGTCTCTGTGAAAGCCTTGTCTCAAAAGTTTGTATGAAGTGGTGTCTGGAAAGGAAAGCAGGAGAGGAGTAAAGAAAAAGATAGGAGAGGGAGAAAGAAAAGAGGGAATGAAATCATTTTGCCGTAGGAAATGTAGAAGAGATGGGACAGAATGAGAATATACCCCATGCTGTAGCACTTTAGTAAATGCCAAAAAAAATGACAGATACAAAGGACAAAAAAAAAGAAAGAAATACAGCACATTCCCCTTAATTGCATGCTACTTTGGTAGCAAATAAGAATAAAAATGAAAAGCTTTCTCCTTCCATAAACTAGACTTACAGCAAAAGTCACAGCCTTCAGTTCATCAGAGTACTCCAGGCACCCCAGGGAGGTAAGGAACACGTTACCAGCCTGCCATCTTCACACAGTTTCTTGCATGACCATCTTTTCCTGGCATAAAGTATCACGGAGAGGCACATGCTAAACTGGCAGCTGCTTGCAGGCAGCTGAACAAACTGCACTTGAGACACATCATCAGGCCAGCCAACAAACCAGCCCTGCAGCAAAGCCCTCAGGCCAGCAAGAGTCCTAAAGAAGACTATCTCATTCCCACAAACATAGCTCTTCACTCTAATGAGTGTTTAGAGATGGCGAATGCACCACCTCTTTAAGGGCTGACGTTTCCAGATTTATTAGTGGCTTTTACCTCCCAGCCTCCCCAAAGGCTTCGTTTGAGGAACCAGCATCCAGGTTGATCTCCAGATTAGCAGGAGAGAGAAGTGGGGCTGGTGCTTCTGGCAGTCCCCATCCCCAAGGGGGTCTCAAGAGGCTTTCCCTACACCAACACTGGGGAGAGCCATGTGGACAAGGCTGCTGGAAGGACTGGCCTCACCCTGAACTGCTATTACTTTGTTCTCTCCCAAAATACCTGCTGGAGACTGAGTGTGTTTCGCTCCTTGGCTCTTTGTACTCCCCACTTGCATCTTTTGTCTGCAGATGTCAATATAGTCCTTCCTACCTCCTCCACTGAACTGTACATATTCACAGGTCTTTATTTCTAGCCCCCCTCAAATTTTCCACCTCTTTTTCTGTTAATCAAAGTACTTCTGGTCCTCTTAACACCTCCAGCACAGAACAGCATTACATTTTTAGCACACAGTACTTAACCTCACTATTTACACTTTTCTTTTTGCTTGGTCTATTATGTCTAGGGAGAAAATACTTCCTTTAATGGACGTGGTATTAGTTCAGAGTCAGAATATTTTAGTATCCTGAATGCCAAATTCTCCTGACAATATCAGTTTTGTGCAAAAAAGAAGTTTCTTTTTATGTGTGACATGTGAGAAACCACAGGAACAGAGTTCTCAGGAGCAGAAAAGCACTGGTCTGAGCTAGGCAGAGAGGCTGCAGCCAGGACCCCTGTCCTGGTGAAAAATGCTGCTGCTCAGACGTGGCCACGTCACTCTGGGCACATCTGTGCTGTCTTACTCCAGCTTTGCTAATACACTGCGTGCTGTAGGTATTTTAACCTAGCACCACTGTGACTTAGTTAGCCCTGCTGAAAGCCAAGACAGTCAGGATTAATAATTAGTGCTTTATCACTGAGGAAAGCACCATGGTTTTGCAGCCACCGCAGTTGGAACTTTCAGGCCACAATCCCACAGCCACCTTCATTTAAATGAGTCCAAGTACTGTTTTGGCTCAGGACAGAATGTGACTGTGGGAGGTGTAGGCTCCAGCCCAGACCTGGTTACAGGGAAGCTGCTGTGGAAATCCTAGGCAGCACCCAGAGCCCTTCCCAGGGGTGGTACAAGTGCTAACAGGATAGCAGCCAAACAAACTCACTGCCAGGATTGCAGTTGTGCTGAGCTGCAGGAGACTATTAGTGCAGACAGATGGTGCTCCCACAGGGAGACTAATAGCCTTCTTCTTTTACACCTCCTCACCCGCAACTCCAATGCTTTATGGTGGGCACAGGGCACAATCCCTGATCTTCAGCAGCCCTGCTATGACAGTCCTCCTACAGCTTACAGCCCGTGGGCGTTCTTCCCTCCCAGAGGCTGGCAGCTTGTCTCAGCAGTGGATAGTACAGGATCCTCCAGGAGCACAAGAAGTAGAGAAAAGTGAAAAGGAGAGAAGTGCTAAGCTAGACCTATCCCCTCCTCACTCTGCCTATGCACGCAGTGGGGGTGGATATAGGGGTGGCCTGGGAGAGATAACAGAACAGCATATCCACACTATAGTCCCTGTTAAGATGCTCAGCGGCAAAGGAAAACAAGTTTAATCTCCTATATTTAACACATATGTTGCCCCAGATCTTTAAAAACAACAGCAGCAATACTTTATACAGAAGAACAGAAGAACCAAACAAATCGAGCAGTTATGCAAATTCCATGCAGACGTCTCAAAAAAATAACAATTTATACTACACTGAATACTAATTTGTTATTGTGCTTTCTGCATGCTTTTTCACCCAGACATTGAGTACAGCATTTCCAGGAGCATACATGGATTTTACTATCTTCTCCGTATGAAAAATACCAAGATAATGGGCGCCTTTGAAAAATGGCAAAGTAACAAGACAAGACGCTGACTGGTTACTGTAATTCTTGAAACATCAAGTATTTCTTTACAGTAATAGATGAGCTTATTAGATAACAAAATAACTGCATTAATATAAAAACATTAAAGATGGTATTTTTTAAATTGTACTTATTTAGGGCAGGAGCTTCAAGAACACTCACATCATGGACAAAGCAATAATTACTAGTGCTTACAGTACTTGCAAGGTATTCCCCTCTCCTTCCTTTTCCCTTTCCTGCTACAACCTAGAAACTGTTAAAATTTTTCATTAAAATGTATTTGCTGACCATTCATGCACAGAAACAATGGTCACAGTGAACAAACACCTGAGCTGCAGGGAATGCACAGGCAGACCAGGGCAGGTGCCTGCTCTTGCTACTCATTACTTGCAGTAATGGCAATGTTTTCACTCTTCCTAATGAAGACAGCACTGTGAATCACTATGTCACCTTCAGACTTTGAAGGGCACCTGACTAAAGTGCAACTATGATAAACTCTGGTCTAATCCTGTTAGGTTTTGGTATGGACTATAAGGCTGAAGGAGTTAAATTCTTACTCACTGCAGCACTGAGTATACAGGTTAATTACAGGCAGCTCCTCTTTCCAGTCATTTTCATTTTTATTGCACATAAAAATCAATTTTCCACACATATAAGCACACTACCCTGAAATTCCCTGAACAGGGTGTGGACAGCAGCAGTAAGGGAAGTTTAAACAAGAAAATCATTTGCACAAGTGCCGTGAGAAGTCAGAATAGCTGTACCATAATGAAAACGTGTTGGAATGAATTCATTGCCATCTGTCTTTATTTTGCTAACCATCTCAATCAGACACCACAAATATACTCAAACATGAGAAAAATATTTAAATTATTTGTGCTACATCCTTTTTCAACATGTAACTCTCAATGTCATTGGTTTTAGCAGTACTGAACGCCCATCAATAGCAGTGAATTCATTCATGCGCAGCCTTTGGAATATACCTATGCAATTTCATATCCACATCAAGGGCATCATGTAAAAAAAGCCCACAGTAAGTGTTACAATATTACAACTATCTTAAAGGTATTCAAGGAAGCACGCAGTGGTTCCAAAAGAAATTATGTTAATCAGTGTCAGAGTAATTAAAAAGCCCTGCAGCTTTTGTAACAGTTCGATGGGGGAAAGCTCAAAACAAAAATATTGTGTGGTTCTATCACAACAGATCTCATGCAAAACATAATCCAACAGAGTGAGAAGGAAACGATGGAAAAATAGGCAAACTGAGGAAAGAAAATGAACTGCAAAAAAAAAAACCCAGAAAATAATAAGGAGAAACTATCTGAAAACAATTAATGGAAGAGAAGGAAACAAATGCAGAACTCTGGTCACCACAGAGGTAGAGGATGGTGCTCTGGAAGCCAGGCTCTCCCTGGACCCTGTCCCTCACCCAAGTACCCTGTGGCTATGTACCCCCAGTGAAAAAAAAACATTCCTGATCCACATGGTATAAGGACAGGAAAGCAGCCAGCAAGAACTGATTTGAGGGGAGATCATACTGCCTGGAGACACTCTGCCTGAGGAGATGAGGATTAGTAGAAAAGATCAGAATGGGCAGCTCATTTTTCTTGATCCTTCAAACTGAAATGCAGCTTCAACCATTCCAACCCCCAGTCCAAGGAAGCAGACCTAAAGCAAGTGCCATCCCTCCCAGTAGATCCTGCACCACTCTTAGCTGCTTGTGCATCCATCACACTGTCACATGCTGCGACCCAAACCTGCCGAAGTTTAATTTATTGCAATTGGGCTAAGTAGCAGACTGGCTCCACAACACCATAGTGGGAGTTACTGCTCAGGAACTGGTACAAAATGAAAAAAAAAAAAAAGGTATAGCATTATACAAGGTGAAATGCATCTCCTTTTCCCAGTATACCACCCCACTGCTCCACAGTTGTTTTCTCAAACACCAACAGGGCAGTAAACAGCATGAAGGAAACATCAAATTCTTCTCATATAGACCCACCTCTCTGCTCAGTGCTCTTGATCCACTGGGTCACCGAAGTAGGGCAGATCTTCGGCAAGAGAAAGCAATTAGAGGGCTGCAGAAGAAACACATACACGTGCAAGCTCACAGCCCACCCAACATGGCCCATCCTGACAGTTTTGAACAGTCCTCCCTCTGTAGAGGGATCACTGGCAGAAACAGAGCATCCAGAGTAGAGGCAGAAAGCAAAACCCTACTGCTTCATTTGAACCATTGCCTGCACCAGCAGCTGCCTGTGAACCAAGCAACTCGTTCCCTGGTATAAGCGATTTACAAGGGAAGCAGATTATGAAAACCCACAGTACTAGGTAGTCAGGATGCCTACTCCACATCCAGTTTTAGGAAAGGGGACCAGAGTTCCTAGAGAACATCTGAAAGGTAGGGATTTGCACTCTTGATCATTAGTGGTTATTTAGGGCAAGAGGCAAAGCCTTAAGTTATCTCTGTATGGGACACCTTATAACAGGCTTCTGTCCCCAGCATTCACTTCCCTCCACCAGCCTCGCGCAGGTGACATGCTGCTGTTGCCACAAACACGAACAAACTGATCAGGCCTGTTGACAACAAGTAAATTTTGTGCTGTACACAGCAGAGCTCCAAGTGTGTTAGCAGAAGGAAAATCAGCAGTTGCCGAGGTTCAAGACTTTTACAGTGGAAATGCATGAGGGAAAGTTCTGCTGACTTGACATTTCTCTTTTTTAAGTTTTTCTTCCTAAGCTTGTATTTTCTACCAGTTACAGACCATACTAAATTTGGAATTCTTCAGCTGTGCACAGCAGTAAAAAACATGTAGTCCTCTAATACTGCCTCTTGTGAAATCTTTGAGTTTCTGGCACAACATTTTTGTTGCTAGCATGGGCTAGAGATACAGAGAATGTTTCGGCACAACCTAGAGACTAAATTTATTTTATGTAAATAAACATTTCAAAATAACTTGGACTAACAGCTGGAGTTATGTCACCCAGCACCCAAGAACACAACCAGCACTGCCTGGCTGAACACGAGAAGCTGAACTCCAGCAAAGGGCAAGAGCTCCCAGAAGAGCCAGACAAAACCTAGGAGCTGGTACCTCAGCACCTGCCTGGGACACAGAAGATGTTTGGCAGATAACAGAAAGCTTCCCTAAACAATACAGAAAGGACACTCAGCATTGCTACTCACATCCAAAAAAAAAAATAAAAAAATTTGAAGGATAAGCCACAGGGGGCACTTGGAAGAGAACAAAGATCACAAGATCTGCTGTTACTGGAAGGAAAACCTTAAACATCTTCCCAAGAAGGAACTGGGAAAGCAAATCAAGAAAACCTAACAAGAAAAAGAAAAACAGCAAGAAACATCATAAAGAGTTCACTTCATTGAGAATTCTCTGTAGCTCACAGGCTGATAAATTGACATTTGGGAGGGTACTTGGTTTTTATTGCTCTAGCAGCTTAGCACTGATACTCTAGAACATTTTACTCACTGTTTCAGCTGTAAACCCATTTGCCATCAGAGGACCAAGCACAATGCTCTGTCAGGTGAAGGTCTTTTAGTCTGGGAAATTCAGCAAAATGTAGGTGGAGAAGATTCTGAACAATGCACTTTGAGAGCCACTCATATCCATAATTTTTCATCTAAATCCTTCATCAGGGAGTCTTTCAGCATCCTTTCCTTTACAGATAATTCATTTAATTCAAAATGACAGAGATTAAATTGAATACCTCCCATTTGAAGAAAGCAAAGGTCAAAGAAAGTTTCAATCCTTGGATAAAAAAAAAAAATAATAAGTAGCTCTACTCAGAAAAACTTACAAAGCAGGCTTGCAAACTGAATACCCAGACAATTGCATGCTGAAAAGTCAGGCATGTGGTGTGAATAACAGGATGGTTGAGAGCTGTTCCAGCTTGCCATTTTTCTTTATCCAAATAGGAGGTCGACAGAAACTACAAAGGGAGAGAGGATATTCGATAAGGGAGTGCTTGTTATGAAAAGATGGCTTAAGATGCAGATGTTGAAGACTGGAATATACCCCAATCCTCTTACAGAGGGTAATTCCCACAGCCCTTGTGCCCTGAACGTCTGCTGACAAACTCTTCTTGCTTTTGCAATATAGCTGGATTATCTCCTAAAAAACAGTCTTCCAGAAATATGAAAAAACCCAGAATGACCACAAAGCCTGTGAGAGGCAGGCTGGTGTGTGCTACTTATGATGTATGTAGATATGAGGCAAACAGGCAGAAGTTATCTACTATAAAATATCCAGTAACCAGCCCATTATCAAACATTTTTATCATGACAACAGCCTCCTTGCTGAGATTGCGGTATTAATATTGATAAGTTGATAGCTTCCTCTAATAACTTTGGCCTAAAAACATAAGCCGCTTTTACATTTTTAATTATGACTGGATTTTATTCTGGGCCTATAATCTCTTTCCAGCAATTGGATTAATGCAAATAGCAATTTAAAAGAAGGAGGAAAAAAATAATCCAGTGAAAACAAAACCATCCTAGCAGAGGGCAGCCACAGCCTTCGAGGAGCCCTTTGCTACTCCAGGACTCATGAAGCGAGGTCAGAGCGTGGCTTCATCAGCACCCACCAGCCACTACTAACACCTGCTGGACTGAGCTTTGAGGTAGTTATGTCCCAGGTTCCTTTGAGAAAAGACCTGGAAGTAAAGCACTGCTCTCACAGTACCCTCTGCACTGGATACACTTTTTATTCAAACATCAGAAACTGGGTTTGACCATCTCACAGTCCTTATTAATGCAGCCTTACAGCAGGCAATGAGATAGAGCTGACACCACCACCTCCTAACATAACTACTGCTCTATCAGAGCCTAAGAAACTTTTATTTTTCCTTCTTTCTGTTCACAGTGATATCTCCACACACCATATAATAAGCCTGATGAGGGGGGACAGAACAAACTCAGAAGAAAGAAAACTTTGTTAGGTCTGAGGCTGCTGGAGTACTTTGCAAGTGTGGAAATGAAACAAAGCACTATGTATTATAGTTACCATCACTTATGCAATAAATTCAATGTAGAAGAGTACCTTTCATCAGTCTTGGTTACAGCATGGTTGTACAGAAAGATTGCAGCACGCAGCCCACTGCACAGCAGCAAAAGCAATATCGGGTCCAGAGGAGGAAACATTTAGCCATTTTATTCAGTCTGCTCCCCAGTGTAAAATAAACAAGCAATAATACAAAACATCATCATTAGTAATCCTATGAAAGGCAAAGCTCCTAAAACCCCCCACTGAACAAAAGAACATTTTCAGTAAGACCTGGAATAATACATAGTGCAGTTCCTCTGAGGTAGCTGTTTGTTAGTGTTTCCTCACTGTCATTGAAAATATGTCCTATACCACCACCACCTTCCTTTTAATTTCAGTGCAGTGAAAGAATCAGTTTTCTAATGCATATGTCCTGTTCTTGAACAGGGCTGCAAGTCTAGAAAGTGGTTTCTGGTCCATTACAGATTCAGACTACATACAGCTGAGGATGGATTTTCATTTATAGAGCCCCCACAAGTCACTTTAGGTGCAATATTTGCCCTTGTAACGGTTATTGCTTTTCAATATCTAATTCCTTGTATTTTAGCATTTACCAGGATAATGGCTATTCACACAAACATTCAGAGTGTCAAAACCTCATCACTTAAAAGTGCCTATCCAGAGCAGGGAAAACATGGAATGTGGTTTTGCATTTGCTGATGCAGATGGGCAACTAGAGCTTTGTGAATCAAACCCCAATAATTAAAGCACTTTTCATCCATTAAAAAAAAAAACCCAAACAAATTCCCCCACCATCACACTCAAAACATAAATATCAGTAAAAGATTTACACATTTTCCTGTTCTATGAAAGACAACTTTTCCTCCAAACCTTAAGCGATAGAACAAAACACAGGATGTGCCAAAAAAGAAAAGAAAAAGAAACTACAACAAGAATGTCAATAACAGAATATATGAATATAAAATTATTCACCTTGCTATCAGGGCCCAAAATTAGACACCTGCACTATTTAAGTCCTGCTAAAAAGTTTCTTTGTGGAGGTCTGCAGAAATGCAGGTCCCTGCACATTCTTGCCACTGCCTTATTTTCACTGATGAACTGTACCCACAGTACAATTTTTTGACCCCATTGTGTACACAGGAACAGTAAACACACTCCAGATAAACAAACTGTAAAATCCTACACACAAAAAACCCCCCACAACTCACACAACATTTCCTGTGGATATTTTATCTCCTTATCAGCTGTAAATTGAGCTCCATTATATCCACATTGCATGCGCTGTGTATGTGACAAATACACACAGCATGTACAATGAGGACACTATAGAGCCAGAGCAGAGAGGTCACAGCAAGTTGCTTCATAAAGGAAAATCAGCATCTGGTGGCCCAAGCACTGCAGAAGTGCTGCGAATTGATCTCTACTGGAAGAAGAGTTGATGTAGACAAAAGCAATTCCAAAGATTCAGTTGCAGAGGAAAGTAACTGTTTCAAAATTGGTGGGTTAAAAGAAAGAGAATACAGTAAAGCACTTGTAAGAATGTGTACAGGAAGTAATCTAACTTTAATTGCAATTATCAATATATCTGTCCAATCATTCTGTGGTGTTACTGGAAGCCAACAGATTTATCAGTGCATTAAGCAGAAGTTTTAAAACTGGCTGCACTTGCTTTTTTTTTTTTCAAACACTTGCTCTATTGCATAGAACTTTAAAAACATATTATTGATAACTGCTAGGAATCCTCTGCAAAATCCTCCTGATCCTGACAACTGATAAGTATTTCAAAGTTTTTTGTGAAACAGTGCTAAAAGTATACTTTCAGAACTTTGTTTACTTTAGAACTTTATTTATTAAAGCCTACAGATGTTTTATGGTTACTGTAACTAGATATTTACAAAATCATGGCAGAAAACAGGCTGGAGGCATATTAGCAATCTGACAAAAGATCTAAATGCAATCAATACATTGATAAACTTTAAAATAAAAAAGACCAGCAAAAAAAAGATTAAAGACAAAGCAATGCCACAACGTATTTCCTTCTATCTCTCACTTTGTCTCTGACAGAATGAGAGAGATGAGATTTTACACATTCACCAAGGACTCACAGAACTGTTCTTCCTGGCATTAGGGTTGTGACAGGATAGTTGCCAAATGAAATTCCCCTCAAAGTATTTTCCAGAAATTTCTTACCATTCATGCTGCCTAGGAAGTCACACAAAGGGGTATGGTATATGGAAAGTGGTACAATATTCTTAGCCTTACAGTATCTTCAAAACCATCATCATTTTGATAGGAATGGTTGGACTCGATGATCCGGTGGGTCTCTTCCAACCTGGTCATTCTATGATTCTATGATCATCTAATACCAGCTTTAGTCCTTTCTTCAAATATTACAATTCTTTGTAGTTAATATTAGATACTTTCCTCACCTTCCAGAAATCTCCTTTATCACAACATTTTTTGTTTCATCTCTCATTACATAAATTAAAAACATATAAGCATCTTTATTTCACAAATGAGGAACTTAAGCTAGAGAATTTAATTTTTCTTACCATTATTCACTACCCGTTTAAATATTCTTCAAGACAGCTTCGAGCACGCTCAGCAGCCTGAATATATGTTCACAAATCTGAGTCCTCATGCAATAATACTGCATGTCTACTGTATGAGACTGTAAGTCTCATACACTTCATTGTAGTATAAACAGTTTATCTCGATCGAGCATGTTTCTTGAGAGTCAAGGATATCTCTTTACCTGAAACAAGGTCAGAGCTGTGAGAGCGAAGGCAGAACCTGGCTTTGCAATGCAAACACAATCTTGTTCAATAGTTGGTTTAATTCAGTTTTCTAATGACTAGGAGATTTCTAATGCACTGCACTCATATGTTGCTATGGCAGCATAAGATATAGTATAGCAGTTTCCATGAATCCAGTCAGATTCCAAAATGCAATTCTTCTTTCCAAGCATTAATTCACAGAATGATAAATAAAGTCAGATTAAAATTATTCTACTCACGCAAAAGAGAGTAAAAAGTGCAAGTATCGTGCCCTTGACCTAAAGGAACTTCTTGGCCATTGTAAAAATAACGTTAACTAGTTTTCAACCAATCTCAAATGCACCATGTTCAGCCACCTTCATTGATACCCTTCACTAGGGACAGTGCACCGTGCCTGGTTTTGGTTCAAAGGCAGCCTCTTCCAGGGGCTGAAAAAAATAGATAATCCAAAATGGAGCCTCCTTTCAGCACCTATTGATCCTTATGATCAACTACTTGGTAACCGTAATGAGAGAATGAACTTACTGCAGAGACAGCTGTTGGTAGCACACAACATTTAGACCAGAGAGCATCTGCTCTTAATAACACCAAAATCCTTGCCAACTTGTCATACTATCAGACAAGGTTGTCAATCTTTTATGTTAAATCAATTAAGTAGCTGAAATTCATGCTCTTAAAACAAACAAACAAAAAAAATCTAAAGAATCCATCCCCTATCTACATCATCCATTTCTACACATCCTCCAGGATAATGCTCATGTGCTTTCAATAAACAGAGGCTGCAATCTCTGCAAGTCAGTAAAATAGAGAAGATGGTTCAAAGAGCACAGAAAGGTTTGCTAGAATTGCAGAACTGATACCTCGCTTTGTGAGCCAGCTCCCTCGTTCCCTTTGGAACCTCTCTCATGAATTCAAAAATTCAGAACTGCATCTTTATAAAATTCAAGAAAGATTGTGTTCTTTTTTACCAGCCCTCTTTGCAGAGAAAGATTGAAATTTATATCAAATGCAGGCACATGTAATGACTCAAATATATTTTCTATATCAAGCTCCTAATAGGTCCTATTCAATACCCATTACATTTAAATGAACAAATACAACCACTGAATGCCAGGAGTCCATTCAGAATATTTAAAATTTCATATAGCGAAGCCACTGACAATTTTTGAAATACTGAATTATGAATCCTTTAACACCTCAGGCTCACAGAACAGAAAATTATGATAAACTATAGAAGTTAGTAGCTAATTTTAAAGGT